>JAVQIZ010006743.1:0-17666 GCA_036023535.2 Galaxias brevipinnis
CCCCCCCCCCCCCCCCCCCCCCCCCCCCCCCCGCCCACTGAGTCCCTGTTAAATACCCTCCTTACCTCACTAGCACTCCATCAAACATGCACACACACACACACAAATCAAACACATGCATAGATTCTCTCTCTCTCTCTCATTCAAAATAACTCCTAATTGGATCACAGGCTGCTTCCACCAGCCAAACCCAAAGTCCCTCAGCCATGTAGTACCTTATTAGGCAGTTAGCTCTACCCATCCGGGGCCAGTTATATCCTTATAGCCTTTGTTCCTGGGTAACAAAACAGCTTTCTGAGCCGAGTATAGACCAGACAAAGGACAAAATATTGCTATTTATTCTCTCTTTATTTCGCACCGCTCCATCACTTTTACAAGGGGAAAAATAAACGAGTAATGCTAGTTCTCCCAATAATCGCCGTTGCGCCAAGAGATAATTTCAATGCAGCAACCCCCTGCGGAGTTAGCTGCATCCCATTACTATGGTATCGCTTTCACCTTTGGAGAATTTCACGTGTAGGACTGTTGGATGATTGCTGATTATCGAGCTGTTTTACAGTTTATCCGAATCTCATCAGCCCCATTGTTCTACGGAGCTCGGGTGAGATGAATGTCAATTGGACTGTGCCTCTAGTCTAGTGGGTCTCTCGCCCCCTAAAATTCCCCTTCCGTCCACACACGAGCACACACACACAAACACACACACGCACACACACACACACACACACAGAGAGACAGCAAACACAGACGCACACCGACAAACACACACACGCACACACACACACACACACACACACACACACACACACACACACACACAAACACACTCACACACACAGACGCACACGTGTGCGGTGGGTCTCGGCGATGGTGCAGGGCAGACTTGAACCCATGAAAAATGCATGTCTCCCTTTGTGTTTCATAAGAGCCACTCATCGGGATTCTGCTCCCATCTCGACTGGAATACAGGCAGGAATATCAATCACCTGGGCAATTTGGGTGGCAGTGTAGACCGGAGCGCTGGTGCTGAAAGAGAAAGTAGGATTCACAACGCAATGGAGATGAGGCGGTCAATGTGTGCCGCAGTTGTAGGCAGGCTTCTGTTGTGAAGACGATGAAGATACGAGTGCCACTGAATGAGACTGTAATCCTCTGGTAACAGAATTACGACAGAATTGTCAAACATTTGAAGTGTATTTAAGGGTTCTAGCTCAAGTTCTTGAAGTTCGTGTGTTTAGTAGTTCAGCATTCACCCAACAGGACAACTAAAAGGCTGCAGTACACTTCAAGTGAAAGCAAACTTTTCCTGTTCGCTTGGTTCTCTTTCGCTTGTTCGCCAAGGCTGTGTTCTGTATATTTGTTCTGTACTGATTTGAGTTCACGGTAGCTTACACCCCGAAACAGCATGGGGAACCAACCATTATGGATCGCAACAAAACATTACGAGTGGTTACGAGTTTTAGAAGTGTTCATATTTTTTAACTTCTTAAGTTTAGCTGCTTTCAAAAGTATTCATAGTTTAAGATAAAATTCCAAACTTTTCTAAATAAGTGCTGCTGTTACCAGAACGAACAGTAAATCCTGTACCCGGAAACCAAAGTAGCCATCCAAAGCTTTCGTCAGAGCAGGCTACCACCTACCGATGGTAGCTTGGACCAATTGCATAGGATGTTTGCCGCTGTTTGCCTTTTTTTCGCTGAGCTAGAAAAAATGGGCTGCGCAGTTTCAGGCGAATAAACAACCAAAGCGACGTCGCTTTGCTGATTTTTGTTTCACTACCCTCTGCGAAAGTGAACTATTTAGCTTTCGCTTTAAGCGTACTGGAGCCTTAACTGGTAACATTAGTGTATTTATTTATGACTGTGTCCATTAAAAACCAAAACAACAACACTATAGCATGGCCTGTAAAATTATGTTTTTATGGAAGAAATTGATATTTTTGGCTATTTTGTCTGAAAAGGCAATATTATTGTTTGGCATCCCTCGATGATCTTGTATGATTAAACATTTTGGAAATATTAAATATACCACCTTTGCTGTTTGAGCACATTTAATTTTGTTTATGTTTATCCATACATTCGAGGGCCCCTTTTGTTTTGAAGTGATAATGGCTCACATGTGAACTGTACTAACCATCTTCATTTGTTTTCTTATTCTCAAAGGAGAATCCTTACATGTGCAACAACGAGTGTGACGCCGAGACTGAGGAGCTGGCCCATCCCCCGGAGCTGATGTTTGACTTCGAGGGCCGCAACCCCACCACCTTCTGGCAATCCACCTCCTGGAGGAAATACCCCAAGCCACTCCAGGTCAACATTACCCTCTCCTGGAACAAGACCATCGAGCTCACCGACGACATCATCCTGACCTTCGAGTCGGGCCGCCCCGAACAAATGGTGCTGGAGAAGTCCCTGGACTACGGCCGCACCTGGACCCCGTACCAGTTCTACGCCACGGACTGCCTGGACGCCTTCACCATGGAGCCCAAGACGGTGAACGAGCTCACGCAGCGCACCCTGCTGGACATCATCTGCACGGAGGACTACTCGCGGGGCTACGTGTGGAAGAACGACAAGACGGTGCGCTTCGAGATCAAGGACCGCTTCGCCCTGTTCGCCGGGCCCCGCTTGCACAACCTGGCATCCCTGTACGGCCAGCTGGACACCACCAAGAACCTGAGGGACTTCTTCACCATCACAGACCTGAGGATAAAGCTCCTGAAGCCGGCCACGGGGTCCACTATGGTGGACGAGAACAACCTCTCCAGGTACTTCTACGCCATCTCGGACATCAAGGTGCAGGGCAGGTAAGACTCTCTAAGGCTTGTTCTGCGTCATGCCGGTTTGGTTTGGTTTCAGGGTTGACTAAAGGGGACTGACTGCGGAGTATTATTTATCGCATTGATGTCATTTAAATTGTGTTTCTTCTGTTTATGCTTTTACACTCATAACAGTGTTTGTGAAGATTATTGACTCGTGTTATGCTTTTACTGGTGACTCCTTTAAAGTCATTATTGCAGCCTGTTATAATCAAAGCATAATGTTGATGCCTGTGTGGGACCTCAGAAAGACAAGGTATCTGGATCACATCCTACTGCACATATCTCTGACGCCAATTTGCCATTGAACATTGATCGTGGAACTGTAAGACTTTCCCCAGCACTGGATAATTAAAGGATCTCCATGACTTTATGGAATAGGAAACACTTCCGGCATGTAATTTAATGGTCCACGTGGCATCCCATTTGCATAAGAGCCCTACAGCTGCTCACTTTGTGAAGCCTGTGTGGTTGGCTGCAGTTTGGTTTATGCGAGGATAACTAGTTTGGTAATGACCCATTGGAAAAAAAACTAGGTGAATGGAAACAGTTAGTTTCTTATTAGAACGCAGTCGACTTAAATGGCAGATTAGAACAATTAGAGGGCTGGCTAATTGGTGGGAGACTAATCTTGTAATTAAGCGAATTTGCAGCTGATTAAATAGTAACCATTGGGGACACATCAGCCAAGCTGGAGCACAGAAGACATCCCAGACTGCGAAATGCAGCTTCCAGATTTAGCACTGCCTATTACTAAGGGGGAAGGTGATTTTACAGACGAGGCAAATGCCGCGCTAGCTCCGCGTCTTCACACGTCTTCTTCCAGGTTTTTTTGTCTTGCAATTTAATTAGTTGGTTGTTTTTTTTCTTCTTCCCGTATGTGTGGGACTGCGAGAGAGTCTTTCGAATCAAACTCTTACTGAACCTGCCAGATGAACATCCCAGCCTACTCGTCAAACAAACACAGTCACCTTACAGCTTACTTTGTGAGCTTTGACATTCTGAAAGCACTTTTTTTCCTCACACCAGTGTTTGCATATGATAGTCCCTGTGCAGCCTCTTCATGGCAGAATTCGTATTCACAGAGCGAGACAGACAGACAGCCTTATTGGAGCAAGTGCTATAAACATGAATTGATGGGCTCCAAATTGTGAGGCCCACTCCCCAGCATGGCAGACCATCTCCTGCAGATCTTAGTTTGCCATTCATTAAATAGAGCTGTAAAAGGTGGGATGAAAAAAAATAGAAGCTATTTTGCCCAATTTTCCAACTTGCCCTCGGGTATCAAATTCAATTTTCTGGCAAAAGTTTGCGAGAGAAAGAAAAGAAAAAATAAACATATAAGGTTTCTGACCAGGGGTAGCCCACTAACTCACTTGAAAGGGGAATAGAGAGGGGGTGCGGAGTGACTGATTAGAGATTCTTCATCCTCAGCAGCCTTCGGGCTACATCCGAATGTGCAAGCCCTTATCGTGGAGTGGCCATCCTGTCCAGGAACGTCTGAAGTACTCCTCAACACCCAAACTTTTACACTTACCCAGGCGTTTGCTGTGTTGTGCTTTCTATGGTGCCCAGGTGTGGAGGCAGGTGTTGGATACGTTTATGCTGTGACTTTTAAAAACAACGTGTTCCAATATAACTCGACATATAGTATAACCTAGACAGGACTAAGTTATTTCTAAAGGTTTTTTTTTTTCATTAGAATTTGGTCCACTATGCCATGAATGTTTGCCATTATCTGCGTGAAGTGCTATTGATTTGTCATGCTATCCCACGTCAAGAGAAAACAAATCCTTGAACTGTTGGTGTTGTCCTGCCTTTCACAAACTCCCCCTTTATTCCTCTTTTTTCTCATTGATCCACGCCTGGTGGTTAATTAAGACATGGACCTGGCTGGCTGGCTGTGCGGTCAGGGCAGCACATCTGGGGCGCTTGAATACAGGCCTGGGAATGAGGGGCAGCTAATCCATATGTGCTAATAGGATAATTCTACGAAATAATTCTCAATTTATCTATTTTTTTTATTTCATGCTATCTCTACCTCCGTGTGTTGTTCTTTTTCTTTATTCCTTTGTTTCCCTTCCTTCCTTCCTTTCTTCCTCCCTTGCTTTATTCTTTCAATTGTTACCTCCTTCCTTAATTCTTTTCTTCCTCCCTTTATTTTTTTCATCCTATTTTCTTTCCACTTTCGCTCGTTTCTTTTTTTTTCTGTCTTTCTTTTTGTTTAAAATTGATCAACATTAGAAGAGAATGCATTAAATAATTTACACTGAAGGAAACCTAGCGATATCCAGATGGAGTATCCAGTACAACTGATGTTTTTATCGATCCCTTTAGGCTACAGGAAACCCTGCATACCCCTCCTGGTGGTATGAGCTTATGTGCAGTCACACCCGCCTTCAAAGCCCAGCCTAAATAAATACCCCATCTCAAGCATCAAAGTATGGGCATTTAAAGATTTGAAATTTGAACCATCAGCCTTCGTGCTATGTAGAACCCCACCCTCGATTTTTAATCTTGAGGGCATTTCTGTTCTGTCACAATTTCTCCATACATCCTGGAATCTCTGAAACTGTGCCACTCTGGAGATTATACAGCAACATGTATTGTATTACTGTGCATTGCATTGCCGTGTAGGTAAATTGCTTGTGCCATTGTGGCATCAGGGTCTGCTGCAATAACCTGTATGGCCTTTGCTGGGGAATTTTCAAGCCAGGCAAAGAGACAATTATCTCTGTTTTTCTAATAAGAGTCGTTCCTTGTTTTCCTTTAGAAACAATGGTAGGTTGAATACAAACTTTAAAATATAATCTACTTTGAGAGAGGCAAATTACCTAATACCCCCACCAAATGAGCGCACTAAAATGTAACATATGATATATGGATATCACACACACACACACACACACACATACACACACTAACATGAATTAATTGCCCCCTCACCAGTCCATGCGTCTTCCAGCGTTTGCTCCATGAACCATGACAACCATAGCCAGCTTGATTGACAGAGCAAGAGCCAGGTTCAAGTGTAGGTTCAAATGACTCCTGGCACTGCCACGCTGCCATTGTGGGTCCCCCTTCTGGTCCCCGGGAACGCTCGTTTATCTCCCAACAGATGTGTGTCGCGCTTGGCAATGTTCTCTGCCAATCATCTCCCAGCCTCTGATGTTTAATTAGCTCTCATTAAGGCCTGGGTTTTCTTTGTAAATAATAAATGGGTGTGTGGAGGAAGTACATCAACATAAAGTCTCCCTTGAGGTACGGCCATAAATACCAACATCAACATGTAATATTTTCTCCACAAGTGCTGCTGTATGATCGTGCATAACCGTCATGGCCTTGTTGACTGCATGCATGTGGTTTTTCTCATCAGTATGACTCTTTGTTTCCCTGCCATGGAAATGACAGGGAGCTTGTTTATCTATAGACTATGGACTGTTTATCCTGAATTTCCAAAGTCACTTAGGGAGTGTTTCTGAATTCTACTTTCATACGGTGTGGGAGGAGGATGCTTTCAACATTTCCAACATGGAAATATATATTTTTTCCTATCTCTCTCTCTCACACACACAAACACACCCACCCACTCACCCACACAAACACACACACACATAAACACACACGCACACACACACACACACACACACACACCACAAAGAGAGGCAGAGAGAGTGAGAGAGACTACAAATCCAGAGACAAACCAGTAATTTCCATGTAAATATGTCCTCCCAGTCTCTCTCCCCCCCCCCACCCCCCACCCCCCCACTGCTCCCTGCCTTGTTTTTTGTGGTTTGCATTGCAAGGATGAGGACGCCTTCCACAGTGACGGGTGGGGGGTACACATTACCGTACTGTATGCCTACATCAATGCACCACCCCTATAACAGGCCCTGTCATTGAAACAAATCACACGCACGGCTCCCAGTGACACTGGCCACGCAAATTCAAATTTCATTTTGCTTCCCCGGAAAATTGGAGCACGAGGGAATTAACTTGTGATGCATTCCAAATATTTCTCCGGCAATTTAGGAAAAACCCTGGCGGGGCTACTTTATATTTAGAGGTGAGACGCAAACAATTTGCTGTCGATGTATTACATTACTCCCAGACGGATGACAAAAAAATTGGCCACAGTGTAGAGAATGAAAACAAACCTAATCGGACTCTTCAATTTCACGGTGGCACAACCCAACGTAATGAGGTGAGATCTGACGAGTGTCCTCATCAAAAGTTTCAATGTTCCCCCCAAACCTGAAAAAAAGTGAACATCAAGTGAGGCCATCAAAGTCCATATATTAGCCAAAGGCTCTTCTTCATAGGTCTGCGTGTTGATACAGAACGCGATTATTTCCTCCGGAGCCATCATTATAATGTCGTGGGGCTGACTGCCTTTTCAACAGTCACAACACACACGGCTCTCTTTGAACAAGACTAGGTTTTTTTTGGGGGGGTGGGGGTGGGGGGGGTGTTGCCATCATGATAAATCTATTGACTGAAAAAGGCATATATAGATCGATAACCTTGGGATGTGTACGATTGTATGTGAGCAGCAAAGTCGTCAGCACTTTAAACATGAAATACGATTGTAGGCGTATTTGTTTTGTGAGGTGCACTGCTGAGAATTGCTCTCCCCAGCTCACGCCAAGCTCTGGTTGCATTTATCTGCACAGACTGCGTGGCCTTGACTGCTACAGTCATCTTAGTTATTGCTTGGCTATGCGCTCTCCTTCTGATTGAATGGAAATCGAGGCTGATCTATATAGGCTCTATTCGTTTGGAGCACTGGTCCTCACTGAATCAATGTGTGGAATCACAATGCCGAAACATGATCACACCACTGAATTGAATAAGGTTTTTCTCCCCACTCAAAAAAACTATAAAGGACACATGTTTGACCTTTTTAATCAAGGCTAATATATTAATGATCATTCAGATATCCTGTAAGACCTCTTTTTGTTGTTGGGAAACAGTTCTTGCCAGTGCTGTATAGGTAAACGAGTGCAGTTATCACAGAATGAGTTTGGAATGTCCATGTTAGAGTGACCAGTGGGGTAACACCTGCCACCTGCCACGGGACTGCGTTGGACTTACAAGAATCACACATCTTGTAAACATCGACGACGGCTGGACAGGCTTCCCAGCCTTTCGGTAAACCACTCGGCTAAACTTTTGTAGATTACACCCCTCCACTGTAGCCCCGTGCGCACGAGACATCAAAAAGAATCCGTCTTCCCCGCAAGGTATGTCACCGTGGGTCCGAAAGGTAGCGCACCGACATTGATCTCCAAATTCAGCTGGGCTAAAGTTTACGCTTTCAAAGCCCCTTCATCTTTTCTGTCAGGATATGAGAGGGTTCAGCAAAAAGTTCCCCAGAAACTTTCCGTGTGTATTCGTGCAGCATGGAAGCTGCATTACAACTCAAAGAGTGGACCTACTGTAGGGCACTATGGGCTGGCCAAGTTGCTCCGAGGGGAATCAGATGTGAGGCCTTTGGATCTACTTCTTAGTGGGTGAGATGAAAGCATTGGAATGCAGTGAAATGCCTGGTAATATTTCAGTGTGAAATCAAGAAAGTTCCATCATAATGGTTTAGACGCGGAAAGCCGGCAAACTTAATCTCCCCTTTGTGTGCTGTGAGTCCCAATTAGCCCAACATCACTCCAGACAGTCGTTATACTGATGGGTTGGTTTGGCTCAGTAGACTGTATAATTTCCCAGCTATGTATTCATTTCTTGTTGCATGTCTGGGAGATAATGCAACCAGCCGTAGTTATGTCTGCGCAGCGTTCAGAATAAATTACCTCAGGGATGTACTAAACGGTGACAAAGATCATTTGACTACTGCAAATATGTCCCCCCTCTCAACACAATGTGCTCGCTTACTGTAAATGCTGCCAGGGTGATGAACATTCATTTGTGCCTGCTTAGCTCAATTAAACTGTACACTTTATTAATTCAGTTAAGTGATGGCCCATCTTGAGTATTTGTTTTATTTCCGTGGTACATACATGGTAAAATGGAGTATTCTCAGTCGAAGGGAATGACTTTTTCCATATTTTCTGCAGTTTTTACACAGTATCATGCAATTCCATTTGCCTGAACAGTGCGCATGGTTTTATTTATTTTATTTTAAATATAGCTCCCATGGCCTGGAGTCCTGACCTGCCAGAACAGAAATCGATTTCATTAAGCAACACTATGTACTTTCAACAGAATTCTTGTTCTTCCTCAGAATTCAAACGAGTGTTTTTACAGCATGTGTCGTTTTCGTCCTGTGGCGACGCCGGGCCTCTTCCTCGACGAGTTCAGTGCTGCCCTCGTTAAAAGAAAAGCTGCGTTTGCTGTCTCGAATCAGGGATTTTCGAGGCTGTCACACGGAAGAGAAATCACTGAGCCTGTCAGCTCTGCGTGAGGCGGCCCAGAGGAATCAAGGTCAGGCCGCACACAGAGTGACAAACAGACTACGGAAGCCGCCGCGGACCGGAGGCTGGATGCTAAGTAGCCCCCAACTTTCTTTTTTGCTCATGCCTCCTGCGGAAGATGCCCCATTTACAGTCCATCTGCCAAGATAGGCCTAACAGCCTTGCAGAACAACAACGCCGCTGTTATATCCCATTTGATTTGTTTCCATTTGTCGCCATTAACAACTTAAGAAGGTCACAGGCTCCACCTGTAATTATATAGAGCATCAATTCCCTCTTCGGGTGATGTGTTCCGTGTAATCCGCGGAGAAACCCACCCCTTCCCCCTGTCTCTGCCTCTAATTCCCTTCTCTCCCATAGCGGTAGACATTAGCCCAAGATAAAGCATGGGAAGAAAAGGAGAGGACTTTGGACCGGGGTTGGGGGGGGGGTGGATGACGAAAACGACTCTTCAGGGAGGAGGGTCACTTGTTTAGATAATGGACAATACACACTGCTGGAGGGGCTGAATGGCGGATAAAGAGGATTAAAGGTCGTTAAAACTTTAGGAAATGTGTTTTTGGTAATGGTGCCAGTTCAAAGGCTGGCCATCGAGGGACTTTACCTACCTGACTGCATCTAAATGTGACCCTCTGATTTCAATATGACAATGCCCACGGCAAAAGCGCGGCGTCCCAGAGACGCTCCCCCGTGTCCCCTATCCTCTTCCACCGCGTCGGTCTGCGAGCCGCATGGGTTCGGCCGGATGATCCCGATTCCGCTGGTTTTTAATTAACTGGAAGGTCAAATCTCATTGCTCTTTACTTGAGGGAGCCGGTGCTGTCTGCATAGCAGAGGGGCTAGCTACACCCAGTCATTAATTATAGAGCGGAGGCTCTAATTGATTTCAAAAGTTAGGGACGGTGGGGAACGCTTGCCGAGACTCGGAACGGCATTTATTCTCCTTGAATCTGGGCTTATCGCCCGTTATGTCTTTAGTGACAGACTGCACAAACTGCGTTGAGCACAATGACACGCACATACGCACATACGCACACACACACACACACACACAAACACACACACACACACACACACACACACACACGCACACGCACGCACACAGACAGTGTTCCTGTCCCCTTCAAAGTTTCAAGTGCATATTTATAGTGAGGCATGAAATGACAGTGTGCTTGTGTCCATTATTACCTGCCTGGACATCAGTAACTGACCACAATATTGTGTTTCCTCTCATTCAGCCCAGCAGAGCAGGGTATTGTTTTGCCCACTTTCCCGCAGTTATCTATCATTCATGAGAGATGCCACGCAGGCCAGGAAGTCAATTAGAATAGATGTATTTCTGACTGCTTCGGTAATTCCTCTGGCTCATGTTCGCCCGGGAGCTTGGCAGCAGATCTCTACCACTTAGGTCTCAAATGGGAGAAATATTTCTTTCAGAGGCACGCCACAAAAACAAACATGGGCTTGATATGAAACCAGGAGCTGGCCCGAGGCCCCCAGGGAGAGAGGGGCTACAGTGTCAGATCTACTCGATAGGCTCCCCCTCCCCCAGCACCTCAGCATCACCCGGAGAGACAGAGGTCGTCGTTTCAAACCTCTTACCTCCCTCCGAGTGGGAAACTATGTTTGGAATATGTATGTGATATGAAACCGTTAGATCTCAGGTAACTTCAGGAATAGCTGGTAGCTATCCTGCCTACATATCTTTTACTCTTTCTTCCGTTCGATTGCTGCGTAACTATGTTGACTTTATCCAGTCCATCAGTTGGCTTTGTGCTCCTGCAAGGTATACAACCCTATGCACCTCCCAATGAAAAAAAACTGCCTCTGCCGTACTCCTAGTATCCCGACTTTTCACACCATCCACTCCATGTCTGTCCAAGCCTCTTAACCTCAACCCTTGCTGTAAGTGTGCCCCAAACTGCTATCCGTTCTTTTCCAATAGCCTTTAAAAAAGAAAAAAATGTGGTGCACTTTTTTTTCCCGTGTCGACAAAACAGTGGTGTGCGGATCCACCCGGAGCCGTCAGCTCACCTCACCTCTCAGTCTCCAACATCTGTCAACTCTGCCTCGGCTCGGCCTAATAAACCAACGCCCCCGACCAGTAGGGCTTCCTGCCTGCAGGTTCCCTCGCCACACATCACAGTCGCTTTGAAGAGAGAGAGCGAGAGAGAGAGAGAGAGAGAGAGAGAGAGAGAGAGAGAGAGAGAGAGAGATAGAGGGAGAGAGAGAGAGGGAGGGAGAGAAACAGAGAGAAGAGAGTGAGCGAGAGGGGGGAGGGAGAGAGAGAGAGAATCCGTTGGCTGCCTGGCATCTCCTCAAACTATTAACTCTCTGTTCTACTCCCTGTTTTGTGCTCAATTAGGGCGCGTTACAGAGCTCCTTTCATTTAGCGTTTTCGAGTGGCGAATGTGACCTTATTTGCAGCTCTGCTCTCTCCACAGGGGGAGCCACAAACGAGCCCTTGTTTTTTTTAAAGAGCCGTATAATGAAGCTCTGTGATGGCGCAATCTAAGGCAGACAACCCACTAGGAATTCAATTTAGCCTGTTGGAAGTCAAACAGAAAGGTGCCAGATAAAACAGCAAGGACAGTCTTTGTGCATTCCCTTTTGGAGGTTCTTGATTTAAGGAGTCCACCTTGATGAATGTTTACCTACTTTTTTTTCTCTCTTTCTCCCCTGTCTCAGGTGCAAATGCAACCTGCATGCCAACAGCTGTGTGTTTGACAAGGGGAAGCTGGCGTGCGAGTGCGAGCACAACACCACAGGACCAGACTGTGGACGCTGCAAGAGGCATTACCAGGGGCGTGCCTGGAGTGTAGGCTCCTACCTGCCCATACCCAAAGGAACAGCAAATATATGTGAGCAGATCTCCACTGTTTTCGTTAGGACCTTACCTTTTACAAAGTAATTACACGTTTTGAACAATTTTCACAAAACCACATTTTTTTCAAATGTTTTCTTTAAAAAAAATTCCGTATAGCATCTTCTATAACTCCATGGCAAGGGAGAGTGAATGGATAGTTTCTGACCTTTTTTGCCTGACCTTTGGAAGGCAGAAGGTGTTCTTTTGCGTTATCCCGGTTCTAATCTTAGATAAGAAAAGAGCCACATCTGTCTAATCCCGGGCCTTAGGCAGGGGGCTCAGCAGCACCTTAATAAATTGAATGCAGGGGGGCTAATGCCAACCCACTGGGGAGGGGGCCGGATGATGCCCAGCCCCGACCAGATGGTTGGAGGCTGGCGTTCCAGTTCTCTCTCTGATCTAGGACTCAAGGGTGACACCAAGGCTGCACAGAGACTCAATGGGACTGTTCCTATAAGTATGCAGTATCTGTTCAAAGGCAGATTTTTGTATTAAAGCGTATTTAGTACTTGAGTTATGGCATGATATTGGATGCCCTATTTGGAGTGTGCACAGTGCTATTGTTCCATGAGTTCATGTTGAAAACAGCCGTAAAAATGTTCTGCCTTATGGTTCTGGATGCCAGGTACATTTTGAACACGTGGGCAGTGCAGATTTCTTTGCTTTCTGATGGTTGAAGCTGTGCAGTCATCATCGTGTGTGTGTGTGTGTGTGTGTGTGTGTGTGTGTGTGTGTGTGCTGGTGTATTTGTCTGAATGCGGGTGAACTCTAAGGAGATATTGCTTGATTTCCCTCTGCTCCTGTGTTATGACTCTTCCTGCAATGTGGGGCTAGTTTCGTAGATTGACAGGCAGTTATTAAAAAAATCCAACACGCGGCCGCATCTGCACTGAACTGATGAAACTGAGGTCTAGCCATATCAAAGCAATATTATGAGTTGTTTGGCTGAAACATAAAATGCAATAATGTTGCATATGGCATCGACGTAATACTATTATTCCCCCCAGGTGTTTGAAATAAAGGCGCCTTTTGTCTTGACTGATCCTCACTCTTTCATGGAGGTAGAGCTTGGCCCCACAACACGTCTCCTTTCACAATACGTTTCATATTCCCATTGAGCATATTAAACATACGGCCCTCAAATGAGACATATAAGACACATGTGCTGAAAGGGCAAGATTTAATTATGGTTTAATAGCTTTCATCTGTCATCGAGTCGTCCTCTTTAATCACGAGAGTAATTTGTCTTGCATGTAGTGATGGGGCATTACATATTCCGGGCCCTGGGTATGCAGACATATAGATATACAAACGGGCCATCTAATAAATCAGAGCCAAAAAGAGCCCTGTGTTGCTAGGGAGCTGCGCTCGTGAAGGGAGAGATCATGTGACAAGACTTTGGTGCCAAAGCTAAGGTTTCCCTGGGAGGAGGAGGTGGAGGGAAGAAAAAAAAAAGTCTGCGATTTGGCCAGTGAGAGGAAGAGGAATCGCTTGTGGAATTATGTTGACAGTCCACTTTGCAGGGAGTGTTAAGCCGTCTCGTGTTGCCGAGCGGGTTCAGAGGTGGGTACTGGGTGGCGGTTGGAGTTTGATAGGAACCATAGAATGGATTGGGGCTGGAGATAGCGACATTGCTCTCCTTCCATACTTCCACGCTGTGAGGTTTGGGGGGGGGGGCAAGGTTTCCCTCTGCCTGAGGAAGCTTCAAATCTGACGCTGCTACTGTTTCTGCTCTCGCCTTGCCTGTAATTGCTAGCGGTTGTGTCTGTCTCGGCCACTGATTTCAGGATGAACAGAACACAAATACAGTGCTTACTCTAATGAAATATAATCACTGACAGCCTTTCATTTGACTGAATCCCCAACAATGGGGACTTATTGAACTCGGTGGAGATCTCAGTGATTGCGGGGAGAGTGGAGGCCAACTGCTGATGAAAATAACACACAACAGTGAGGGAGAGATTGAAAGGACAGATACTGTGGTATCCATAGATATCAACGGTCAGTTATATTAGTCATGTGCATTTCCTGTAAACCCAACTTTTTTTTAAATAAACCGTTTTTTTTCTCCAAGTAATTTTTTCCAACGTCTTGTTGAGGACCATACTTAATGCTGTTCCTTCTTAGTCCCTTCTTAAAAGGTAGTCAATTGGAAGAAATATAAATATTTACATATAGATATATATATACAGTACCAGTCAAAGGATTGGACACACTTTCCCATTCGCTTCAAGGGCAAAGTGTGTCCAAACTTTTGACTGGTACTGTATATATACTGTATTAATGCAAGACAATAGCGCAATCCTAATTGCAAGCATAATATGTGAATAAGTTGGAGAACAAATTTCAAAACATGTTTAATTTAGTTTGACATTTTACCAACTCCGACCCCTTGATTACCATCAGAGACATTGGTGTTAGGCTATGATGGGTCTAGGCTGTGATTATGAGCCAAAAATGACAATCGGTAATTACAAAGTAAAAATAAAAAAAGCTCTCAGAAAAGTGGATGAAAATCTGTCCGCCTTTCAAGCATTTAGAGTCAATAGATTTCTCTATCAAACCAAAAAAAGAAAAATAGTTTGTGCCATTTCAAAGCTCCATAAAGTTTGTTGTGGGTGTAGGCTAAAAATTTATAATTATTTTGAGGATAACGGATTGTCTCTTTTTGTTTTTCACAGGTATTCACAGCAGTCACGGACCAGTTCGTAAGTAGATTACTTTTTTTTTTCCACAAGCATGCTGCAAATTTACAGAATTAACGGCTAATTTATATTTTAATTTAAAAATCATCCCGACAAGCCTTTGGTACATCGTTTACGTTTGAGTAAGCATCACAAATACATCACATTGCACTCTCTTGAGTCTTTTTTTCATTAAACTCTCATCCGAAGGTGGCTGGGGCTTTAGAGACCGCAGGCCACTTCTGAGACCAACCACTCCCTTCTCCTCAGAGCAGCAGTAAAGGACTTGACCCTGAGCAGATCTGTCATAAACCAATCAGATAGTATTTTCTAATACCCACCATGCATGCTGATATCAAGGGATTCATATACAGTGGAATTGAATATCCAGTAACTATGAAAATGTCGACACCTAGCCACACTGCATGCAAAGCAATCAGTACGTAACCTCATTTTGCCCTCAGAACACACAGAAGCTGCCAGTTTCTGTTTTCAGATTGGCCCCCTGAATCAACAGTAGTTCGAACCCAATGGCTTAACTTTCTCCTAAATCAGAAACAAGACATCAGTGCATGCTGTCTGCAAAGCGTTGACTCTGTCACGGCATGAACTATTTTACAACTCAATGTAATTTATGACCTCTCCCATTTTTACACAGATCGAGCAAATGCTTCATCTCTTGGTGTTGCAAATCGTAACCAAGGTAGGCTTCATGGGCTTTGCCACTTCAAACTTAAACACGATGATAGCAATAGAAGTGTCGAGGGGAGGGAAAAAAAGCAGCAGCAATGGGTGATAAGGTTGGAGAAGCCAGGTTTTCTGTCTTCATCTCTTATCACCTAGCTGTCTTCTCAACATCTCTGTAACACACACACACACACACACACATGCACGCACACACACGCTCATATGCTGTATGCACTGGCCCTTCAAATCAGATTTTTTTGTAACGTGAGGACTGCAGGAAGCGGTCCGTGTTGACTGATCACCTCCACACTTCTCCCAGTCTCTTTGATCATGCCCTCCATTTTAATTACTTCCAATGCTCTCATGGGGTGCAGCACCTCTGCCATCTTCCCCGTGAGGCCAGCCAGACGGAGAAAGAAAGGGGACTACAGGAGGGAGTTTATGTAGATTGATCTGCAGCTACCTCCAGCTAATCCTCATGCACAGACATTTGCGTGTAAAAAAAAAAAAAAAAAAAGTGTTGCTCTCGAAGCCGCGGGAACGGAATTAAAAGGCGAAATCTAGGATTTCCAGGATCAAGGGCGTGGAGCGCGAGGGGATGTTCTGTGGCGCCGTTCCTATTTCTTCCTTCTGGAGCTGAGAGCGTGACTTGACTTAAGTAAATAATTCTATGGACGCCCCTGTACTTTATCACCATCGCTGTCGAACGATTCTAGGGGGCTTATATCTCATTTTGTGCTTCTGGGCCTCCTCTCAAAACGGGTGGGGCCACCAGTGAAATAAAAGGAGGTGGTCCAACTTGAATTTCAGCGCAACCCTGACATCATGGCATAAGGTATTGATCAGATGCAATTGAAGTAACGCTATTCGGTTTCATTGCATATAATTAGCAAATCCTGTATCTGAAAACTGTCTCCTTAATAATGAAGATGACGGAGCCAGTTATTATTGCATGTGTGTTATGGAATACACATAAAAGGCAGAGCATGACAATTCCTGAAATGTCACTGATTACAAAATGCTGGGACAGATGCTATGCTACGAGATATTAATTGCTAACCTTTAATCAGATAACACACTGCTGGATGCCATATCTTAAGCGTCACAATCTTTCACTATAGGCAGCCACAGTATCAAAGCATTACACCAGTTCAACAGGAGGCTGTCATTGACATGATGTGTTTCGGAAACAAAGTGACTGCAAACTCTTTGTTTGAAAACGCATAGCCAAGGGAATGCTAATGTTTTTGCCCATTAATAATGCAGGAGTTTTCACCAGAGGTTGGTTGTGTCCTGATATCTAATTAACCTCTTGTTAAATTGCAATTCATGAAAAGTCCAATGGCTGGGTCATGGAATGAATTGCTGTCACTTTCAAACTCATTTTAAAATTTGGTTGCACATTAACTGAATGCTATTCTTTATTTTTTTTTCAGTTGTGACCATGCACTGTGGCATGATGCGTGCAGCACCATGGCCTAAGGCCAGATTTGTCACTACAGTGGTCCTGCTAAAATGTCACACATCTGACAGGGGTGTGATAAGGCACATATGTGTCTGAGAGAGTGCACTGTTAGTCCTTGGCCAGCGTTTGAACCACGATGCTTTCACTTATAGCAACATCTACCACCGATGTCAATGTAGGCGATGTTGGATAGACTGCATTTTTTGCTATATCACTAGCAATTTGTTTAGTATTAGGGAGTCAAAATGTACATAGTACAAGTGTACCCTTACCCTATTTTCCAACTGGGATCTAAAACTGAATCTATACACATAAATACATTTCTCTTGACTCACGCAGACAGACAGTCACACATTTATCACACCCATATACAATCATTTTACACATACTGTGTAGGCCACTATATATGATATGCCTGCAATCAAGCCACATTTCGCTTCATTTGACACTAGAATTCGAAGAAAAAAAAGTAAAAACTACCATGGCTGGATTACTTTAGTCTTTTTTTTCTTTTTTTTTAACCCAACCTCTCTCAAACCGACTTACTCAGGGCCACAGATGCCTCAGGAAAGACAATGGCGCCTCGGGGTCTTTGGGAGGACAGTGAGTGTCAGGGTCAGGATCCTCCTTTGCCTACCTGAGGGAGGATCAGGACCGAGGACAGCTCCTGAGGCAACAGCACTTCATCTCATTAGTGTTCTATTGTTTTCACCTGTGTGTC
>JAVQIZ010006764.1:0-11607 GCA_036023535.2 Galaxias brevipinnis
TTGATTTGAAATGATTTATTTCGGTCAATATATGCATATATCACACACCTATACACATCCACAGAACCAGACCGAAAAGGGGTTAGCTGAAGTTTTCACTTATAATTGCCACCCCTTCATACATCATTAACTAAACACAAATTATTAATATTAAATTATAATGTTGTTTTTTTTTTCTTCTTCTTCATCATTTTTTTTCTTCTTCTTCATCATAAGAACATCATAAGAACTAATATACCCATATACTATACATGTGTATACATACATACATACATACATAAAGATACCACACATAAATAAGCACAAGTATACACTCAGGCTCTTCAATATGTACACACATGTATACACCCATGATCCTTTCACCTTTTAGTTTTGTTCATTGTATTGTTCAATAGAATATGTCAGCCCTGTTTGTTTAGCATATATCATTTTGTATATTCATCATCACACCCTACTGTTATGTAAACCAAACACAACCCTACACATGTTGACATGTTTCAGCTCATGAACTTTGCATATCTTATTGTACGATGTTAGCGCAACCAAAATGCATTGGGTTATTGTAGTATGGTGTGAGACTGATGGACACACACAAAGTAAATTCCTGTATATTCAGAATATGGCAAACTGCTTGGAAAACATCTCATCTTTCTTCTCGTTCATATTCTAGTGCATTAACGTTGGTCTGCGGCTATAATTTCAAACTCTGCTCTACTTTTTCAAACTGACGTGGTTTACCCAGAAGGTTGTTGTCAAGGCAACACCGGAGAGAGAGATAAGCACTGTGATACCATGACAACTGACTCTGGCTTTCCCCAGCTCCCTCCCTCCCTCCCCCTCTCGATCCTTTCCCTCTATTCTATGGCTTCCTGCGCCGTTAACCCCTATTTAGATGCAGACAGTCCCCATATAAACAATCAAATGACGAAATATAAATAGGCTTCATGGCTTCATGGTTATTGAATATTGCACATTAACTATGCCACGACGCATTGTTGCCACAAAAACCCAAGGACAGATGATTGTACTTTGTCGTGACTGTGTAGGAGAGTGTGAGTTACATGACGGTGAGAGGTCCAGTAAAGAATGTCCTACCTCGTATCCTTTCAGAGACGGTCCGACCAGGACTACAGGCCTCATGGAGGGCACCACATCATAGGGAGGGACGTGCTCTGCCTGGGGTTGTGAACGCACACACACACATGCACACACAATCCCAACATACAGTCAATACATCGCCGTTCTACAGCTACATCATTTGAATCCTGCATTTGTTTATAATACAGGAAAAGTCGTTGTAACAAGTATCTACATTTAGTCAAAAAAAAAGACTTCACCATACTAGCTGAAGGCAAATCTCAACTTGAGTTTATGTTGTAGCTTTTATAAGGAAATAATATGTCTGGAATACATCAAACTGCAAGCAAAGGAAAATGATGACTTTGATCTGGGTTGAACACAGGACCCACTGAGGAGTTGCAGTACATTAACTGAACAGGCTTCCCTTGTAATAAAGCTTTTCGTTTTATGTATTCTTGAAAAAATGCATAACGTGTTTCATTATAAATTTTTTATGAGCTGTGAAAGAGTCCACACCTGTTCTCTCATCAGATTATTCATTCAATGAGCAACCCCGTTCACTTAAGTCTGAACTGTTTGACTTGCTCAATCAGTTTAAATTCAAACCTTTATAAGAACATAGTCAGGATAGGTCAGAAAATAAGTGGTATGGAAGTGAGCCATTTTTAATCTGCAGGAATATATCCACCCCCCCCCCCCCCCCAAAAAAAAGGTTGTAGAATAACAATAACAGAACAGTCAAACAGAAACATTTCTGATTTACAAAAGATATGTGAGATTCATATTGTCATAGCAAAGCTGAATGTTAAAGGCACTCACCACTTTCTGCTTCTGTTTTCCTGTTAAGAAAAGAGAGGAACTGATGAGTTCATTGCCATGCCATAGCATCACAACATAACAAAACACACTGGACTGTTCAATTGTTTGTGAGAAAGTACATTTGGACTGATGTTGTATTGCATGTACTATGGTTTTGACAGATTTAAACAAGTCATACAATTCTCCCAGATCAAAATGACAAAACGAATTAGGACACATTTTAAGACACATGTTCAGCTTGCAGATAGAAAATAAATGAAGTATCAAATATAAGTATGCATGCTTTATATTATCCCAAATGATGAAAATACTTGATTTATTTTTTCCTAATTCAATACCTTCCTTGCCGGGGGCAGCCAGTGATTATACTTAATCAAAAATAATATAAACATAAGGACTTTTGATTTGCAGCATTAGCCTTAGAAAAGTCAATAAAATATGCTCAGTATTATTTAAAAAGAATGGTCATGAATCTAAAACAAATACATTGGCTTTTAGATAGTATATTCACATTTTGCATTGCGAGATCAAGTTGAAATCCTAACACTGTTACAAAAAGAAGAAGCTTCTCAAGACCCTCACCTGTAGAGTTTGGATTTGGTTTCAATGTGCCAGAGACCATATCCCCCAAACTGGAGGAAGAATTTCCACTGGACTTACTGCAAGGCACAAACCAGGGGCATAGGTGTCAAAAATACAGGGAGAAAAGACTAAAGTGATGCTCGTGGACAGGGTGCTCTTATTCAGAGACTACACACCCAAATGTACCTCAACTCATGAGTCATGATGTCAATATTTTTCAGTAGATCTGACAGCAGAGTTGCAGCATTGCAATATGGTTCAATTCAGCTGGGAGACAGTTAGCAAACATCTCTAATGGTATAAGTGGCTGAAATTTGCCAGTGTGTCAAAAAGAGGTTAAGGCACGTCTCAGGCCGACCTGAAGAGTGAGATCATGAGAAAATTTATAGGTTCTTGTAGTCTCTTCAAATTCAGCCCTTCATAATGATGCTCGTGTCTGTTGGAGCCCTGTGTTAACCTGTGTACACTGAAGCCTCTCTCCACCATGCTCGTCTTTCTCAACTCTCTCCAATGTCCACGTTACACATCAAAGGACGTCACTCCAACAAATCTCTCCTCCATCGTCTCCCCTCTCCGCCAAACTGTGCTCACCACCAAATGCCGTCCCTTTCTTGAACCTCCCCCGTCCATCGCCCTCCCTCCGGCCCTCCTCCATCCATCTACGTACCATAGCCAATCCTCCAGTCCCAAGTCTTCTCCTTCAAGAGCTTGCCAGGCTCGCCTTTCGAAGCATCCTCTATCCGTCCAGCCTCAGAACTCCCCCTTTCTCCCTGCTCCATTCTAGGCTGTTCATCCACCCTCTTCCCCCTCCCAAACCTCTCCCCCCACTGTCCCGCTCACCCATGGAACCGTCCTCTCTTCTGCTCCTGCTGGAGACGGATGTTCTCCAGTTTGAGAGGGCTGGGGATGAAGCCGATGTCGCTGCCCTCCTTAACCAGGCGGCCGATCCACCAGTCGTTGTTGTACTTCTGCCGCCAGACAGAAGGGAGGGAGGAGAGAGATACAGGGGCATCAATGCTTTATGTGTGCCCCCCATATATATCAAGCACACATCATTGTCATTGCTCAGTACAGGTGTCCAGGGGTCTCCCTAGGTTTGGCGTTGACCAATCGGTGTCCCTTACCTCTTTGATGTGCAGGAAGTCCTTGGCATCAAAGGAAATGGCCGTACCGGCCACAGGCACATCCTCGTCCAGAGCTCCGCAGTAGCCCACGTTAGTTTTCACAGCAAAGGCCACCGCTTTAGCCTGAGCAGAGAGAAGTGGTAACACTGGGAGTTAATAGGTCACGAGCGTGTTGAGCTCCCAATGAGAGTTTGTAATCACAGCAGTCCTTTGGTACGACTACACCCCGTATGACAGCCTATCTATATTATAGTGAGGCTACATCAGAGTCAGTGAGCATGCTGAGCTAAGGGGAGGCCTGTTATCGGGTCTAACCTCTCCCCTGTGGAGCCGTGGGGTTGGGTTAGGGTCAGGGTTAGGGTTAGGGCTCACTGACCTTGGCCCTCTCCAGCTGCACAGCGGCCTGCTGCTCCTTCTCCTGGCGGTTGCTGCCCTCCCTCTCCTCCTCCAGAGAGACATCTGAGTCGGAAGGCCGGCTGTTGTAGGAGTCAGCTGAACCCTGGACGGCAAGACAACAGGACAGGGCAGGGAGACATCTTATTTACCAGGGGTCAACTGGGAAAACGTTGGGGATTGTTTTGGTTTGTGTTTTGTTTTATTATTGCAGAAGAGGTACGATAATATCGAAATAATGGAAATTTAATTCATTTTGCAAAATGAATATTCAAAAAATGCAAAAGAGTAGTCTAGTGTTAGGCGCAATATATTTAACACAATGATGTGGGAGGCTGTGTTTTCTCAAACCGTTGAGTCATTCAGTGAATGAATGAGTAAGTAAGTGGGAGGTGCCTGTATCCAGGTGTGTGTGTGTGCTTGCTTGTGAGTATGTTCATGCTAGTGTGTGTGTGTGTGTGTGTGTGTGTGTTAGTGGCAGGCCGAGTAACACAGGATCAAACACACAATGATTAAAAGTGATGAGCCGGATTTGCGTCTAGTGGAAAAACAGGCAAAACACAATGGAGTGATCGAATTGGAAATGCCATTGAACACTGGGTTTAAAGGCAATGCAAGAACAGAAAAGGATACATAACCTATAGGAAACAAGGAAATCTCATCTCATTCACTCTCTTTTTAAATTGCAACCATAATTCTTTCTCCACTGCCCTAAAGGAGGAAAACGCTTTTTTGTTTAGGGGCCTGCACACGCAATACAACGTTCTCTGATTTCATCTGAATAATTTAGCCTTAATTTCCTCTTGTCTCTTATTTTAAGCATATTCTTCATTGAGAAAGATCCAAGTTTAAATCGGGAAAAGACTTCTCAGAAAGCAGACTTAAGGCCATTCAGCCTGGTAGCATCAGGATGTTATTTGTGTGTGTGTGTGTGTGTGTGTGTGTGTGTGTGTGTTTTGTGTGTATAGTTGTTGGCCAGTAGCAGGCCACTCCACACTGGATCAAACACACGATGATTAAAGGCGATGAGCCGGATGGGCGGCGAGTTAAAAACTGTGGTGTTTTTTTTATAGAGGCCTTGAGAGAGGCCAAACCTATTGAAGTGATCAAATTGGAAACCCCATTGACTACTGAGTGGAAAGGTTTGGGTCAATATTGAGTCATGCAAAAAATAGAAATGAACCTACGTATAGGAAATTAGGAGAGGTTGATTTCGTTCTCACTCCATTGGATTTTCACTAAAACTCTCTCAGAACATGGCCTGTGCAATCGCGAGCAAGTCAGGGGTTACGTGGGATTTAGGTAGGGGGGAAAAACATTGCAAAAACTGAAAATGTTTGTATACTGTTGTTCCTCATATCTCTCTCTTGTACAACATACTGCTGCTCAATAAAATGTTGAAAAAAAAGACTCTCTCAGAACTTGTCTATAAAAACCTTTTTTACGAGTGCCGCAAAACAAAACATTTTGACAGAAGATTCTCCAAATAAACTGGCCGAACAATCGGCATTTTCATAAATGTTCAGCTTTTGCTCAGCCCCCTACCTGTGGGAAACCCTGGAAAATCATGTATCTATTTAGTCTGAGGTCTAAATAGAGCAGACATCAATCAGAAATGGAGATATTCTGAAGATACATCTACCAAACAGTGTTGGAGTGTTAGCCCTAACAACAGAGCTGTGTCCATGACTCTGTGTCCCTGCATGGGTAAGGATGGGTGGCTGGCCCCCTCCTATCACTTAGTCCCCCTAAGACACAACCAGTCTCTTTTCATCACTATCAACCCCCCTTCATCTCCCCTTTCTCTTATTAGCAACGAGTCAGTGGCGGTCTACTGCCGGGTGAGGGAGAGGAAGCAGCACAACGCCCACTCAGTCAGTCAGAGCCCGAAAGAGAAGAAAATAGAGGGTAAAAGACAACAAGAAAAAAGAGGATGGATTGAAAAGACATAAACAAGGGGGATGCAAGTCAGACAGTGCCTGCATGTAGGGTCAGAGAGAGACAGAACAACGAGACAGAACTAGAGGTCGACGGATCGACCAACAAACAGGCTGACAGCTTCTCCCCGGAAGCCAGTGGTTGCAGACCCGTTCCACCCTCTTGTGAGGGGGTGGATACCAAGGTGTGGGCTCTATTTTAAGCTCCTCGGCAAAGGGGGGAGGTGGGGAAACATTGGCAGTGGCGATGGCATCACATCTACAGCATCCTGCAGTAAAGAATAGAGCCCCCCCACGTCTTCTGGTTTAAAAGGAGGAAGATATCTCTTCAGACTCTGTAGGGCTGAAGCCATTTTCTACGGTGAATGTTATATGCTACGTTTTCTACACCTTCCTTTACTTGATACCTAACAATTATGACACATCACCCCTGGTTTAAACGCATTCATGTTCTTTGTACAAAATAACTCAGGGCAAAATCATTAGTTGACTATAACTCAACAGAAATATTGTAATCTCAGTAGAAAGGATGTGAGACACTTGCATGGCTATTAACATTGACGCATGAAATGAATGAGTAGACACACCATTGCCCCTGCATGCGCATCATCAACTAAGGCTTACTACGTAACTCATCAGCGGCCAATCACCCCCGTCTTCCGCTGTGAACCACACCCGCGTGACCACTAGAGGGTTAGGTAACGCTGAGTCTGACGCGTGTCACTCAGTCACCAGCGGTGGCGCAGCGGCTGCACTCTGTCACGGTGTGTGTGCCATCGAGGTCCTGTTTGAATCATGGCCTCGGAACCATTGACAATACATCCACCCTGTAACCACAGTAGACAAATGGCTCTCTCTCCCTCTCGCTCTCTTTGCCTGTCTATCTGCGGCTATCTCTCTCTCTGCGGGCCATTCGGAATCTCTCTCTCTCCTCTATCAAATTATATTTGCCAACGCTTCTTTTGTTACGTACAACCAACGGTGGCAAGAAATTTACAAAAACACGGCGTGTAACAAAATTGAGGTTGTGGAAATGTCGTGGAGCAATGTGCTTTAACATGCCATGACGGCAAGTAAAGCAACAGCCAACAGCAAATTAGATTCGTTTAGTGAGGATGGTGTTTCCCGAGGCTCTCTCCGCTGCACTGGGTGTAAACTGGTCAGTACAAGGCCGACGTACAGTCGACTTAACAGCAGGGCATTGGTATGTGTGTGTTGTGTTTCTGTAAACACTGACACTATACAGGTGCCGTGTCACGCGTAAACATCTCGTAGGTCACGTATGCTGCCTACCCCTCACAGCTGTCCCACCCCCAGCACATCCCATGCTATCTCTTAGTCTCCTTGCTGTAGAGAAGTGTTACTTTACCCAACTACAGGTTTGGACATCAGTGGGGTCTAATTGCAATGGGATGAAATGGTACACCTCCGTGTGCCGTGGCAGGTATTTGAATTTGAAAGGGAACGTTAAAGACATGCTGGCCCCTACAGTAGCTGCCGAGGCTCAGATCCAAACCATGGCCTGATTCTCCTAACAGTATCTTATTTGGATGGCTATGTACTAGACTCTCTGCAATTAAATCATACCACAGCGCACACCTCAACAGCATCCTCACACTTAAACGTGTTCCAGAGAGGAGGAGCCATGTTCTACTGTGCATTCTTTGAATTAATTTCCACCTTCTACACCTCGTTGCTCCACTCCCTCCCTTTTTTCCCTCTTTCTCTTTTTCTTTCTCTTTCTCACTCTCTTTCTCTCCAAAGTTAGTAGAATAAAAGATGGCACCACACTGGAACCCACATGCCTTTGCTCGTTTTCTTAAGCGTGAGGCCGACGCCAGTCTTTACTCATTGACAACATGGCTTTAGCCCCTGTTGACAAGCCAAACAAGGGAATACAATGACCATCCATTGGAAGGCAGCCTGAGAATGTGAAATTAATTACAACTGAAAGGCAACAAACCGTGTTTATTCTTTTTTTTCTCCGGTTAGGTCCAGAGAAAATAAATCACCCTGGCACCAGTCGATCCCACATAGGAACATAGGAAGCTTACACACATGATGAACTAATGACCATGCTTAGTATGATTTACCGTCTCCCCTTGGTCGTTTCGACAATACGCCACACTGGCAGCCCTGGGTTTAATCTGCACATTTCAGCACAGTGTGCTGAACCACCACCATACATCCATCTTGTCAAGCAGCTTTTACCATAAGCAACATTCCCCAATAAAGACTATTAGATCAAGCAGCCAGCTGGTCCTCAGGCCCCAGTCCTGCAGACTAAGCCATTCTGGAGTGTGTGTGTGTGTGTGTGTGTGTGTGTGTGTGTGTGTGTGTGTGTGCCTAAAACTAGGCTTCAGCACAAATGTTTACCCAACAGATGATGGCACAGCTAGCTGTCCCTGTTGAGGGAGCCAGATTAACTCTCCTTCTCATCTGTCACCAAGGAACCATGGCTCCATGCATTCGACATAAGGCATGCTACATGCAACTGAGATCTATAGAATTGTTGATGAGTTGTTGATGTTTTTTAAGGCTTCGGTCATTGGCCTGTATATGGTGGCTATACGTTTTCTTTCTTTCCTTTGTGGATGTCACGTTTACTTTTTATTGGTGGACCCTAAGACAAAAGAAGACTCACGTGAAGAAAATATCACACATATAGCAGCCAACCAGTCACACATACATACTGTACATTTGTATTTAAACAATGCACTAAAAGACACACTATTACTTAATGCATTCTATCCTGTAGGATCTGACAGCCTGATGTACTTTCCATCGCTCCAAGACACACACACACACACACACACACACACACACACACACACACCAACAATAGCACATACACACACACACATACCACAAAACATGGGTTCATAAGCTCATGGGAGCATAAAAAAGCTTACAAAGGGCTGCTTGTCATGAAGACTTAGGCATGATATATTACTTTACATTGTGAACTATTCATGCCTCAGCTCTCTTCCAGCGGTAGAATAGTGCTTGGCTCTGCACAAGTCTCATCTAACTACCACCCACCAGTGGCTTATCCACCGCAGCATACATCCTTTGCAATAAGGACTTTAGTCTGTGGTCATCACATTTGAATTGATCCTGCCGTATCAATGATCTAATGGCAGGGTGTCACTCTGCTGTCTATGGGTCATGGTAGCCTTTAAAATCGTTTTTTTTCTCCGTTTTAAACAGTGGAATTTAGCATGTAGTGTGAGGTAAACAGAATACATGGGTGATACTGGCTTCATGAATAAGGCTTTCTGATTCATTCAATGTGGGGTTCCATATCTGCCCAACTAAACCTCCACCTCTCCAAGCCCAGCGAGAAATTACTGAAACATGATTTCCACATACTTTGGAGTCTGCTGTGAACAAGCACACTCTCAATGCAAGCATCCACAGTCAATGTCTCATTACAAAAGTGATGCAAAGGTATCCCTTTAAACTTGTAGGTATAGCAGTAACTAGCTGATTGAAATAAGAAATAGGTGAAGCGATATAGAATCGTTGAAGTCCACTGGTGAAAGAGCAAGATGAGGTTGAACACTTTTGACCTGGCTTCCCAGGCTGGTGCCGGTGATGACGATCAATTCAGAACTATCGGAGTCTTTTAATATGCTAACGGCAGTTATTTACTGCTTCTAGAGACTAAATCCATAGCTGTTGGACTGCAAAGAAGGCTAAATGAGGGTGGCGCCACACCTTTCAGTGTAAACTCACACGGAGCTGTCACCAGTGGGGTTTATGGTGACTCACAAAGAAAAAACATTTTCTTGTTCAGAAAACACGCCTTGTGAAAAACACGGTGGCTGGTGCTTCAACGTTTGTTCCTCCTCCTGGGCGTCTTGTGTCTCTGAGCTAGGGGACTCTGATAGACGTCTTGTGTCTCTGAGCGAGGGGACTCTGATTGACGTCTTGTGTCTCTGTTTTAGGGGACTCTGATGACATGTTGTGTCTCTGAGCTAGGGGACTCTGATGGACGTCTTGTGTCTGAGTTAGGGGACTCTGATGGTGTGCTGTGTCTCTGAGCGAGGGGACTCTGATGGACGTCTTGTGTCTGAGCTAAGGGACTCTGATGGTGTGCTGTGTCTCTGAGCGAGGGGACTCTGATGGTGTGTTGTGTCTGAGCTAGAGGACTCTTGTGGACATGTAGCCATGGTGAAAATGACAAAATCAAACAAATAAGAATATGTATTTTGCAATACATAATATATCAATATAAAGTATATGCATAATAATTAATTATTGCCTTACTCTCAGAATTAGAGGACCTGTTCTAATACAGGAATAATAGCACTGGGAGTCCAGTCTAGGTAATCATAAAGCATGACAGCATATAGCAACAAATATTAATATATTTGGCATTTGTCCTATTTGTAGATTTTGGCATGTCTGTGTACACAAGGCAAATCGGCTGCACTAAACCATTCCTGAAATAACAGTGACAGGTACAGACTACTACTGTCACCAGTTTTAACGAAACCCTGACCCACCTGAACACACAGATAAACACACAAGTATTTATTTTCCTAGAAAACAGTCACCCACACACACACACACACACACACACACCAACCCACACCCACACCCACACCCACACACACACACACACAATCAGGCACAAACGCAAACACACACATACCGTTATCTACGAGTGCCCAGTGGCCAGACTCCAGTCCATCGTGCAACACTCAAAGCTTATCTCTGGAGACGCCAAGAAGTGCTTCCCCCTCTCCCCTCCTCCCCCATTCCCTTCCCCTCACCTCATCCATCTTCACTCCTTTTTTCCAACAATGTCTTCCTCAGCCCGCTACTCTGTCCTGCTGTCATTCAGGGTCCTATGTGACCACCAACGACATCATCTGGAGTCACATAGCTGTACCCTCAGCAGCACAATACCACATAGAGGAATCCCCTGTATGTGTTTAAGCCTGTGTCTAGTAATCAGGTAGTCAGTAGAAGATAGGAAAAAGGGAGCGGGGGAGGGGGTGATAGTAAATCCACGTGTGTAAACCGATAGCCCTCATCAGGACTCGGCATCATATACAATAATGCTTATGTAGTTCCTTATTTGTGCACACAGAAACCCTTCAAACAGGACAAAAAACAAATTCTTTACACTATTACTTATGCCATTCCACTATACCAGAGGCAGGTGACTAGTGTTGCCTTCCCAATCCCGCGCGGGTCAGGAAGACGGAGCGAGTCATGAAGCTCTCGTTAGGTCCCCAGTGACACTCTGCTCTCCTGATCTCCTCCACCAGTCAGCTCCCTGGGTGTTATTGCCTCTCGAAGCATTTCCCATGCACTCGAGTACTGTACTACATTTCTCATGTTAATGCCCATCAAACCGCAGTCTGTATCTAGGATCATGGCACGTGTGCGAATGTGTGTCTGCCTTTGGGCGTGGGTGATTTATCACTGTACAGGATGAGAAATAGTGCATGTTTGGTTTGCCACCTGATGGCTTTAATGGACCCTGTGTGGTGCAAACCTGTCATCAATGCCTCTCTGTTTCTGTGACACACAGACCCACCCACCGTCAGCTGCACAAAAGAGAGTATTGAAGTTTCAAGGGTAATAAAATATCCATGGCACTATGACACAGTGTGCATTGTATGTTGATGATATCTATTGTTTTCTCTTTCTTAGCC
>JAVQIZ010006771.1:0-13217 GCA_036023535.2 Galaxias brevipinnis
AATAGTTGCATCTGTGAATAACCATTATTGTTATGTTTGTAGTTAAATTTACTCTCAGCTGACACAAAACATGTACTTTTTCTGCAATTGTGTAATACTGTAATAATGCCTGTTCTAAAGTTTGTGAATGAGGGTTTGGGCAGACGTTTGAGAGCTTTGTGTGTGTAAGAGTGGAAGAATGTATTGTCTTGTATTGTCTGTTATAGGTTTTCTTTTCTGTATGTGTATATACTGCTGTACATTTGTGAAAAGTTGAGGACCCCCTCGAAAACGAGATGATTCATCTCAAGGGGTTTATCCTCGTAATAAAATATATGCCAAATGTACTAGACATTTGACTTGGTATTCATTGTATAGACAGTTATAGACACAATAGTATAAATCTCACTGCGCAGACGAAGAGTTGACATGAAGTTGATCCAAGATATATGGCGAGAAAATAAAAGCAGATCTTTACCATCTCACTTCAAGTTTGTTGCATCATAACCCATTTCTCTACAGTCTTCTAAATGACAGCCTGTAAAATTCCCCACCAATATGTCTAACAGAGATCTTTTTAAAACAAAGGCTTGTCTCCGAAGTATGCCACTTCAAAGCTGATTCAAACACAAAAACACGCCCAAATGTATGTATGTATCCCTATGCATGTCAAAGCTCACTTTGTCAAAAAAAAGCATACATTAACACACAGATACACACAGCCAGACACAGACACACTAAAAAACAATCCACAGTCACATCTGCAACACCTCAAGACAATACCGAAGAGAGTGACACAATTAAGGATATTATGCAGAAAACACTGTGAGTGAGTCACACACAGATACAAGCAGGAACAAAAAGACCCAGTATGAATAAATCTATTACCTTCTTAGCCTGAAGCATGACAAGCAACAGGTACGAGTCATTTACGGATTTACTGAATAGCAACGTTAACACTGTAGATCAAAAGTATAATTTTCATCAAAATCCTCACCCAATGATTCTGATGCTTTACCAAATGACTCCACTGTATTACTCTGAGAACACCAGTACAAAATTAGCGGTACTGCTTTATTTGCACTTTACAAATGGAAATATACAGTCCACAATCATACAAGCCACACAGACCATCACTCCATCCAATGTCCTTGCCATTTCTATTTTGATTCTGGGTGGTACTGTAGTCTATGTGGGCCTTAGATCCACAGCGTTTATGAGTCTTTTTTACTTCTATGTCAAGTATCTTTAACCCTCCATGTAAAAAAAAGTAATAAAAATTTTTAAAAATAAAATACTAAAATAGAAAGAAAGGTATTTTTTTCAGGATTAAAGTTGCCTTTTTCTCACAATGTGCTGAAGACTTCTACAACAATTTTTGTGAGGTAATAAATGTGTACGTATTTACGGACACACAAAATCCACCAGTAACATTGCTGTAGAACTGTGCACAACAACCTAATGATAGTTCCCAAAGGATGAATTTAGAAGTTTATCAAAATGCACAGAACATTTTTAATTGCTTATTAAAACAGAGTAACCTACAAATTCAGAATGAGTGGGTTTATTTGTGCATGTGCCTGAAAACATTCGCACTCATTAGTTCAGGATGCTTGATGGTTTGGGATCTTTGACACTACAACACAAACACCTTTTTGAGGAGATGTCAGTGTGTGCTGTATTTCTTTTTCTGTTCGGAGAAAGCAAATTAACATATGAAATGTCAAGAGTCCAGTTGAGGAAACCAAACAAATGGTCTGTTCAGATCATATTTAATTTCATGCTAATGATATTATGGAAATGATGCATTTGCCTGATGTTGAACAACACCACTTGTGTATTTCTCTGATTTATAAAAAAATATCTTGCAGCGTTTTACTAGTATATTACAATGATTTCATACAAGCTGATTTCAGGTGGAAAAAAGTCATATTTCATTGCAACCTATTGTTTAAATTCAACATTCCTAAACTAATATATCTACAGTAATTGCTAAAATCCTTTTCCTGATGTCTTCCTATTGATCTGGTTGGATTCATTCAATTGCCCTTTTAATTTGTTCCCAAAAATGTCCCCTGAACTGTTTATTTAAATTAGCCATGGCATGAAGAACTAACAGGCAAAGTCTAAAATAATCCAATGTGTGAATGGGTTGGACCAAGTGTTGAGGTGTCCCTGGCTCACCAAACTCAGTTGAAAAGTTAGTATTCTACTGTTAGCAAACCATGGCCAAATTGTTTCTTCCATTGTTTTTGTTAAACAGGTCCAACATCCTCTGCATTGCTCCCCAAAACATTGTGGAGGTGGTGGCCAGGCTTTGATTTGGAGCAAATTTAGCTTTATTTGAAAGCACAAAAGCAATACAATCGTCATGCTTTTGTAAATGCACCACACGTGTTATGTAACAATTTATCCAATAGGGAAGAGAACACCTCACGCAGCAGAGCAGTTTCAGTCGGTACAGTCGAAGAAGAACATCGAGAAACAGCACAACACAGGACTGGGAAATCTGTGGTGGTGTTTTTTTTGTGCAGACATTTCTTCTCCTTTGCGGAACGTGTGATTAATGTGCACTTAGACTGCAGAGCCATCTTATTAATTATCTTGATCACATGTGACAGCAGCAATCGCACAGGAGTTACAGGAGACATAAGGCGATTCAAACCCTTATTAGGGCTAATGGCAGTGCACATTTGTTTCATAATCAAAAGGAATGGTAACAACCATAGATTGCATATGAACTGCAATATGATGTATTTACAAATGAAACCACCATGGCCATATTAAAAAATTCAGTTCGGACTGCTTTTTTTTTGGGTGATGATACTAAGACACATTTCTTTCTTACTTTGAAAGGTTGTGATACATGGAAATATACATAATAACGTAACATATCCAACCATTGAAAGTATAACCAATTTATTTTATTCCTATGTTTTTCAAATTCTTAGAGAGACTTCTCGAAGCATATTAAATCTATAAAATATTAAATTATTTAGTCTTATTGTGTTCAAGCAAAGCAGCATTACATTTATTGGCATACACCAAGTCCTCTTCTTGAAAACAAACCAGCAAACAAAAAGGATGATCTTATATTGGATGACATAAAGTACTGCAAGTCAATTGTCACCAAGGAAACTCTGAAGGACATACTATACATTATGATATATTTTTGATTGTAACTCAAAAGAATGAAGGAAAAAAAAAGAAAAATACATGCACAAGAACTGTAAAATATTTGTACACATTTTTTTTCCATCCAACTCAGAGGGGACTCAAATGATCTTGTGTACGTCTCCCTTTTAGACAGTAATCTCAGTAAAGTGGATTTATATATATGTATATATATAAATTTGGTGCCCCCTCAGGTAAAAGCCAGCTCCGTTATTAGACTCTCCTCTTTGTTATATGGGCCGTTTTCCAACATGGCGATGGAAATGATGACTTTCCTCTCCCTCTACTTCACTGAATCACAAGACTTTTCACTAGTTATTTTCATAGAACCAATCTCGGCACTTTTACAGAACTTTCAGAGCAATCAAAAGATGCAGTGAGAATACTTTTTATCTGGCAGTTCATCAATGTGTTTAATCTCTCAAGGCTCAACTGCGGGTGTCAAATAAAACTATATTTCTGCAGAATATTTCTCCTGCTACTTTATCAGTCAAAACATTTTGTCTGAAAGGAGTATTCCAGTGTGTTTTGCAGTAGGTATTTCAACACAGTTTACATTCTTACAGACATACAGTATTTGTTTACAAAAATTTTATATTTAATATAATTTGTTGTGAAAACCTTTGTGGAGGAATCAAATAAAATGTATTTTTCAAGTAAAAACTGTGAAAGCCAGGAAATATCTTACTGCATCTACCTCGACAGTACGAGTAGAAGCATCCACTGAAACTAGCCAGTTCGTTCACCACAAGCTAATTACTGCTTGACCACTAGTTTCTGTTGTTGCTGTAAAGCATATTTGCTATGACATAGTTAGATTAACAAAGGCTGTCCATCGTAAGTGAGAAAAAAGAGGAAGTATTTGGCAAGTTAATAAAATCATGGAATGTCCTCTTCTACATCTAAAAAGCCTTGTCAAATCAGAGCATTGGAGTACATTTTGAAAAGTGTTTCACAAGTGTAGCTGTCTCTCCCTTGAGTGCTGCTTTTAGATAATTGCCCCTATGTATTATAAGTAACAAGACAAAGAAGTGTGTCTATTCCTGTGCCAGGCTTTGTTTAGATAATTTACAGCTACATTCACTTTCCTGATGGGAGAATGTGTAGTGCTTAATCACTTAGGAAATGCTTGTTACATCAACCTACCAGATATGTTGTAAATTGTTTCCAGTAAATGATTAATTAAAATGATTCTGTGTATGGGATTGAGATTAGCCAAAATGGGACATTTTGACAACTCACTGGACACAGCCTTAACATTAGAGAGTATAAGGGTTTTATCATTTACAGTTTTGATGTTGAAAAGAACAAATGCACCTGGAAGAAGAAGTCCTGTTAGAATATAGTTTCAGATTGTAGATACTTTGGTAAAATGCTGGACTAACTATCCTGCTTTATGCAACGCTGACAAAAGGTTTTAATACATTTCAGCAAAATGTTCTGCTCTGCACACTTTAACTACAGCCTATTTCATAAATCACTACAGGTGCTGAGATGCACTGTGGATGCTCTGTGAGCAGAAGTTTAGCCAAAGTGAGGAGGATATCTTGTCTAATGTGAGGCGACTGCAGTGGGTGGGGGGTAAAAAAAGGTTAAAGTATAGCAGTCCACTGCCAAGGACACGAGCAAGAGAGCAAAAGTGCTTTGACAGGTACATAAGGGTTGAGAAGACTCTCAGTGACCTCTGCATGAGAGTCTTGTTCAAAACTAATTAATTTCTGATTTATATGCAGGCACATGATGAGTTCACGGGAGCCACAAATCACAATTAATTACTACAGGGAACCATGGCTTCTGAATGTGAAAATAGTCCATGGCCTTAAGACATATTAATGTGGGCTTTCTTCAGGTTCTGCCAGGGCTGTACTGAGAAAACATCTCAACGTGCACATTTTTTTTTACAAATATCACAACGTGAAGGAACTGTATCCATAAATATATATTCTCCAGGGTGCTGTATTGGTGAAAAACATTATGCGAGTGCACTTTCTAAGGCACAATAAGACGGTGAAGAACTCTCCCTGGATAAAACGATAAGGGAAGAGAGAGCAGCAATTTCCTGCTAATGACTGGTGAGTCATGGAATAGTGGAACCATAGAATCATCATTGTGATTGTAGGTCCATTTGTTACCTTATTTACAGTATAATATAGTTTGTTTAACATCTAGTTATTGTAAGAAAACAAAAATTAGTCTCCTTATAAAATGTATTATCCCACTGTATAATCAGAGTGCACAGAGTAGTAATCTATTCTAATTATTTCATTAAATAAATTGAACTCCAAGTTAAACACCTCCACTTCCCGCAAGATTCTCAGTGCAAAGTCTTCTTAATGATTATTCCAACCAGCATAAACCACATGTACGTATGTTTGTTGTAATGTAAAGAAAGAACTTCCTGTGAAATAACTAAATGTCCCATTAATTAATGAAAGCCCATAAGGGGCACAGTGCCCTGGAAGAACTTTTGAGGTACTTAAATTGCCATCCATATAGATTTAATAAAGTAGCAGATCAACAAACTAAATACACCATCCATATAGATTTAATAAAGTGGCAGATGAACAGACTAAATACATCAATATTTGATCACCCAATGAACTGCTCACAATATTTGGCTTTTTGTTCTTCTTTGCATGTTTCTTTATATTTGGTATCAAGTATATGTCTAACGGCTTCTGTAAAGGTCACCTTGTTAATACCAGAATACAATACATACTGTATCTACTACCGTTGCCTTCAAGACAGCATATCTACATTGTAGGCCTTACCATCACAAGAAGAATGTTGGAATGCAGTAATAGATAGCCAATAATTTAGCAGGGGAATACTGTACTTCAATGTAAAAAAAGAACATACATTGGACAAGAAACCCAATCATGTTGGAGTTGAAATCTCGCTGCGGCTCTCGCTCCTTTTCACATATTCCTCCCAAACCCTCCCGTGCGCTCTGGGATCAATTAGTCGACATGAATGTGAAAGATAACCCGGCACTTATTTGCACAGTACTTTCATCACAGCCAGCGCTCATTCCCCAAACACCTCCCACTGCCTTTGGGCTGTGAAGCTGCCAATCAGCCCGGAGCAGCAACATGTTGACCTCAGATCAAAGAGGACCTGACAGTCACTGCCACCACTGTCCTTTCTCCCCTCGATGGTGGAATGCTCTCTCATGATTACTTTATCTTTTCCTGCTTGTGTTATTGGGCTATGGACAGTAACAGCTAGACAGGTTAGTTACTATTCCATAAAAAGAGCCAACAGAAAAGGGTGCTCAAATGAAGTGTAAGTGGGGTTTAAATTAATATCAAACAGGTGATGTTGCTGTTAAGTCTGATGGTCAACAGCTGTGCACTTGTGGGGTTCAAACTGGACATCCAGATTTATACAGGTACGCAAAACATGGATTAAACATACATTTTCAAAATACATGGTAGGGTGGTTTAATATCTTTTTTTGTCACCATTCAAGATGAGCACCTCAGAAAACAATATTTCATGACCAGGGTAAGTAGCTGGTAGCATGACAATATACAAAATACATACACAGTACACATATACAGCAACTGTATACAACTGTTCTGTTTTAGCTGCTAATTTGGTATAGTGTAGTTTCTTTCATTCGTATGCCCTGTCTATCGTTCATTCACACGTGACTGTTAGCGCTACAAAGTACACAGTTTGCTGTGTGTTGGACCAGAGTAATAAATCTAGTCTTAAATTGGTTGTTGTGATCTTTGATGGGACTCTCAGTTGTCGGCTTACGTCTGCTAGCTTTTTCCAATCCCTGGATACCTCAGCTGCCCTGAGCTTTGTGTTGGCCTATAGATCTTCTTTCCCGAACTCTTTCCCTGGCAAAGCAGATGTAGTGCGTGTTGCCCTCTGCTCCAATGGGCAGGGTATTAACTATTGACTGCCTATGCTCTAATGCTGCCGCCAATCCCTTTAGTACCTGATTGTGGCGCCAGGTATATCTTCCTTGAGAAAAGCTAGGCTTGCACCCAGGCATTATGCATCTCAGATTAGCTGTCCTCCCACAGGGGAGGCATGGCGAACTGTCCCATACCCACTGGCTAAGATTTGTAGGTGTTGGCAGTGTGTCGTAGGTTGTCCTAATTTAAAGTAAATTATTGTGAATTGTATTCCCCACATCTCCTTCCAGGTAATTTCCCTTTAATCTAAACATGAAGGATGGAACATAACTTGTTGCATAACATTATACTCATCATACTATATTATAACATCGTACTCTATAATGTGACCCTTGCCTTTGAGTGTGTTACTGCATAACCACCTATCAGCATTGCTATCAGAATCAAGTAAGGCGTTTCATGGTCCCGCTGCGGTTATTATTATTATTATTATTATTATTAATAACAACAATAATAATAATAATAATAATAATAATAATAATAATAATGATAATAATAATGATACAGTGCACACTTGATTCGGCACACCCATGCACACATACATACCAACCTCAAATGCAAAGTACATGTAACCACTATGATCAAAAGGCTGTGTGGGAGCTCTGGATTGATTCCCCAAATGTCCCAAACAACAAATCCACATGGGACACTTAGCTTGAGCCACTAGACACGTGCACGTAAGTGCCAATGAGTGCCCACGTGAGTGGATGCCGAGGTGTTGAGACCAGTGCACCATGGTCAGTGCTATTTAGAGATGTTTGGATTTTTAATGAGAGCCGAAGAAATTTGTGAACTTACCTTACAACACGCCATACATTTTTCATAGCATAACCTCATAGTTGTTGCCAGTAGAATTACCCGTAAGACAGATCCCTTGACGGAAATTGTGCAATCGATGTGTACGAATTAAACAAGTCATTGATCCAAAGCATTTAGGGGTCTACTGTTATAATGCCATCAAAGGCGTTTATATTGTAACTCCACCCATCAGTTTGTTTATATTGTAGCTCCACCCATCAGTTTGTTCATATTGTAACTCCATCCATCAGTTTGTTTATATTGTAGCTCCGCCCATCAGTTTGTTTATATTGTAACTCCATCCATCAGTTTGTTTATATTGTAGCTCCACCCATCAGTTTGTTTATATTGTAGCTCCACCCATCAGTTTGTTTATATTGTAGCTCCACCCATCAGTTGTTTATATTGTAACTCCGCCCATCAGTTTGTTTATATTGTAACTCCATCCATCAGTTGTTTATATTGTAGCTTCGCCCATCAGTTTGTTTATATTGTAACTCCATCCATCAGTTTGTTTATATTGTAGCTCCGCCCATCAGTTTGTTTATATTGTAGCTCCGCCCATCAGTTTGTTTTTGTTCATGACTTCGCTTTTAATATCAAACTGAAATATTGTAGGTGAAATGCAAGTAGGAAGAAATGTGCTCCCCCTTTATTTAACCTTGCCTGGGTTCTTGATGAGGAGCAGTGAAAGGGGTGGCCTTCATAATGTGTGCTTCCTGTTTGGGCAGGTTCCAGTGACTTTGTAGCACGAGCGTCTATCAGCCATGACCTTTGTCAATGACGTGTAGTGATTAAGAGAAGTCGCCCCCTATTAAATAAACTGTCAGGTGTTCAACATTACAAATGGGCTCATTATCTAGACTGCTGAAACATGACCCCCTTTGGTTTGCATAGACAATGCCCCACTTTACTTCCAATTTACAGGTCAACTACAGCCAGGAGAACATCCTGCTTTATAAGAAACCTGGGTCAAACAGGCAGTAACACATAGAAGGCTTTTCCCTCCTCTGCCGTTGATGCAGTACAAAGAAGATGGGTAAAGCAGACAGGTGAAACTTCAAAGAAATAAAAAACACAATGGCAGACAAGATGCTGATGGCACTTGTAGTGCACTTGTGGTTTTTATTTATTTTTTATTCCACGTGGAGTTTGTGGGTGTGAGTGGGAAGGAGTTGTACCATAGAAGCACTTCAGCTGGCCTTGTGTTCTGACCTCAAAGCACATAGACTGTGCTCAGAGAGTGTGGGATTGCGTGAGTTTGTCAATCCTCTTGTAGTCAACCTCTACCAACCCTCACTATAGCAATCGCAGAAGCTGACAGTCACATATCAAATAACACATGTGCCGCTGGGTTTTTCTTTTTTCATAGAGGTAACACTTCAGTGGCAACAAATGAAAATCCTTGAGCGTCAGTCCAACAAAAACATGACAGATGTTTGCCTCTGAGATCTATATGGAGAGGCATGGGGCGGGTTGTTAGCAAGAAATGCCCATAGATCATCTTCTTAACTCAGTAAATGGAAAAGGGGCTGGTTTTGGGGCACAACTGTGTCTAACAATAGAGAAATGTTGAATGTCTTTTCTTTAGGATATTAATCCTGTGCTATATGACACTGCAAACATACAATCAATCAAGTGCTGTGCAAGTGGTAAAAAAAAAACTAAGAAGAAAAACAACAACAACAACAAACACCAGTCACTTCTTTGTCAATATTTGTATCTTTGAGACAACTTACTATGGAGAGTGAATTCATGGTGGAAGTGACTTCTCATTATCCTTATTATCACGTCAGTTAATTTCTTAGAAGATTACACAAATCTATTTTGTTGACAGAAAAACGTAAAGCTGCTTTGGAACACAGCTACTGTTTTTCTTGTTAATTCTACATAATTTAAGAAAAGAAAGAAGGCACTTTTGATGAGACACTGACAGACATTTCCATCTCAAAACCTAAATGTGCAACATGTGATTTGAAGCCAGCATAAAATCTATCTTTAGCATAGTGTGTGTACACTTACGTACTAAAATACTTCAAAGGTCCACAATGCAATGCAGTTGGAATCCAAACAGTCTGGCTTTGAATAAGAAGAATGTCAAGCAGTCACCCATGGCTGCAGTTTGACAGCAACTAACAAGTACGTATTTTAATAATAGTGTTGATTGTTAGAATTACAAACAAGTTTAGTTTAGTTTATTATTAGAAAACTCTAACTTTCTGTAAGTGTGGACAAACCTCGCATACCCAGTAGGACTTTCGTGTGTTTTTTACATCATAGACTTTATTCAGCTTTCATATTCATTTTAAGGTGATGAAAGGGTGGAATTCTTGTTTGTGTAATTAATAAAAGAGAAAATGAAGCACCTGAAATACTTGAACTGCCAATATTGCTCTAATTGAAGTGGGTACATAGAGGCTCTCCGATTTGACCTTTCATAAATATCAGCAGCACAAGTACCTCATGGAAGGGTATGCTGTAAAACTTTATTCAAGAGTACTCTTGTTTGTTAGATTGAAACTTTTTTATGAACATTTGCTTGAGATCGGGAGTTGTTCCAGTAGGTCTAAATCGGAAGCAGTGCTCCCACTGCTTCATAGTAAACAATTACTTTTTTCATAGTAAACAATTTTGTGCTGTCCTTACAAATACAGCAGTCCAAATAAGCGGTACAACTGTCATTTATGGCCAAATGGTGAAATTGCAAATACAACTGCATGAATGTATTCCAACAATCCACACGTCATACATGAACTTTACAGTCCTCTCTGTGATTATGCAGCTATGAGAGTGTGTGTGTGTGTGTGTGTGTGTGTGTGTGTGTGTGTGTGTTCGAGAGAATGAGTGCTTTTACTTAATTGGATCTTACCACAGGTATTTGCCCAGACTGTGGTCATATCACTAAACTGTGTGACCTACAATGCAAAGCATTTTTGGTGCCTAAAAAAGCACTATATCAAATGCAATCAATTATATGTGCCGGTAAAACACAAACAAAAAATCAATAAATTATAACAAAATGTTTTATCTGTCTCTATGATTCTAGTATTTGATCAAAACACATGTCACACTTTAGCATGGTGACTGTGTCCATGTCTGGCTTCAATTTAAAACACACCCTCTCACACCCTACCCACTCACATATATACATCATACCAGCAAGATATTTAAGCTGGTAGAGCTTTAATTATTTAAAGGGCAAAACATGAGGTTAGCTATGAGGTAACTCAATTTAACCAGCACAGCTCCTGCTACATAACTGATGGCTGGCCATTATGTTAATCATAATGCCCCCCCCCCCCCTGTCAGTGCTGAGATCAGAGGCCGATCTAAATGGCTTCCTTCATCAGACCATACACATTGATGTTACAGTTAGTTATTTTTTTAATGAGCTATCATAAAGGTCCCTGTAGAATAAATGTCTCACAATCAAATAACAGCTGTATATATTTTGACACTCAAGGTTGAACATCAATGACTTTGTATTAGCAAAAAAGAGAGACAGTTTAACATTGACCAGGGAAATAGGTTACAGCAGCCGGTTCAGCAATAATGTAGATCTGGTTCGTTAAAACCCTGCAGGTCCTCTGCAGCAAAAGGGAAAGCAGTTCTAATGCGCCAAGGGTTTGTTGGGTGGCATTAAACTGAATTAAAGTTTGAATGCAGGAGGAAAATGCCATATCCATTAGCAGCCAAGCAGTCAGCTAAAGCAGAGCAAATGCAAAAGGGACATCACACAACATGGTCTTAGGTTCACAAGCACTAATGGAGTGCAAGTTAAGGGGATGACTTTCAGTTTCTCACGTCATTCGACAAAGGAAATAGTTATGTGATGCCTACGCGAGTCCAACCACTGGATATCGGGGCTGTTACATTGGTTACAGTTTTAGTTTGGGTTCAATGATTAGTATGGGATACATACGTTGAACAGCAACTAAAATACATTCCTCAGAGTTATTTGCTCATTTAAGAATAATATCCACTCATTTCAGGAATTTCACACCTGTCCTAACTAATCATCTATTTCGGGTTAGTAAACCAGTTCCGTTCTCATCCAAAGATAACATTAATTGTGCTGAGAACTATTTAGACTGGTTCATTAAACAACCTATTATTGATAGTCAATTTCTTTAGGCATTAATTAAGGGCATTTGTTTGTAGTTAATGAATGGATCAGAGAAATGAGGAACTCTAAATGTGTGTGATAAACAAACCCGTTGTCTAACTATAATAAACAAATCCCATTAATGTTCTATCAAACTGTAAATTAGAAGTCCAATCAAAGAAATGCCAGTGTTTGTCAGAAAGCAATGAGAATTGGAGGCAGACAATGGATGCATTATATTTGAATGTAATTTATGAACGAAAGGCGATTTTCTTTAGGATTTAGAAAAGGAATTTGGATAAACCTCTTGTTGTTGTTTAACAATTCGATTAGAAGAATAGCCTCCCACATTGTTTGCAAAACACTGATATCTCCAGGGAAAAGACTACATTCAGTTGCCTGTCAGTTTTTCTCTACTTTGTTCAGATTAAGGCCATCCCTTTCAATGTATCTCTGACTCAACTGTAGGCTTTGTGTGTGTGTGTGTGTGTGTGCATGTGTGTGTGTATGTGTGTGTGTGTGTGTGTGTGTGTATGTTTATGTGTGTGTGTGTGTGTGTGAAAACATTTCAGGAAACCTGAGACCGTAGACGGTACAGTACATAGAAAGTTGTTTTTTTTGCAGTTTTTTAATTTAGCAGCAAATATTTCTCCATCTAAGAATGCCAAAAATCAATAGTTCAGGTTCAAGTAATCCAAAAGTAATTCTAATGTAATCGGACTCTTTCAAATATTTTACGTCATTCAATAAACTTCGTTGCTACCTGTAATTTCATTTTCAGTCATGAAAATTTGCAATCAGTAATTGATTATTGGTTCCAAGTCTCTCCCCAACAACGGCTGCACATAACGTTAGAAGTCACTCTATTGCAAACAGGGAAATACTGTGACTTCTTATCAGCCTTTTAATCACACAGAAGGTGTACTTTTAGTTTTACATCATCCAGCATTACGTTGACTTCAAAGCAAGGCAAATATATTTGTAAAGCACATTTCCAACACATCAAATCAAAGCGATCTATATCAGGCAAGCAGGCCCACACAAAGCAAGGAACCCATTTTTAAGAATCAAATATAACAATAATAATAATAATAATAATAATAATAATCCATCCATCCATTAGCTATACCGCTTATCCTATGCAGGGTCGCGGGGGGGCTGGAGCCTATCCCAGCTGACACAGGGCGAGAGGCGGGGTACACCCTGGACAGGTCGCCAGTCTATCACAGG
>JAVQIZ010006784.1:0-47642 GCA_036023535.2 Galaxias brevipinnis
AGAGAGAGAGAGAGAGAGAGAGATTTATATAGCCTCTAAAAGGATTCTCTGTGTCATCACAACACATGAAGCACTTAAGACTTAATCAGTCTTAAAGACAGCATGGGACATTAACTCTGGATCCCCTAGCTACACCATCTTTGATATAGTGAATTGAATGAGCTTTACTTACAGTGGCTAATTCAAATGCATTTGCACTTGTGGTCGATTTCTCTGCACAGTGTTGTTAAATGTGGTCTAGTTAATGTAACCCAGCTATTTGTACATATGACTTGTATTATAAATAATATAATAATTATATGGGGGGGGAAAAAACATAATTAATTCACTAGCCATTCCAGCCTACTCATCGGTCTTGTCTTCATTTGTTCACTTTCTCTTTTTCTGACTTTTTCCAACTTGTCATCCAGGCCGTGCTGGAGAGCACCTGGCCATCCAGTACCAGAGGAGGCTACTTCTTGTGGATGAAACTGAGGAACGTGGTGCTGGGTGTGGCCCAGTTCAAACGAGCACTACAGAGGAAACATGCCCCGCCAACACAAAGCCCGCTGTCAGGTAAGATATGGTAATGGGTCAGATCTTCAGTTCCCATGCAGTTCCCAGTTCCCAAAAAGACTTGATAACAAAGCAAGATATATTGAAAGATCATTCTAATTTGATTTAGCTCACCAGAGCCCTGCATGCCAGCAGTAGTTCTGAATTCCTGCAAGCATGTACTCCAGTCCCAAGATTTTTTCTAAGTTGCCAACGCTGTGTGAATGCAGTGTAATGTCCCCAAAGACTGTGCTGTGTATGTCCCTTTACTAAGTTGATAGATTAAATTTACAGCCTCAGTTTCCAGCTCAGTTGTTTTTAAAGGGTAACTCGATATATCTGTCATTAATAAATTAAGTTTAATTATTTAATTTTCCTGTGACGCAGTAGAGCAGTGGCTGACACATACACCCCTATAGATGTATAAATTCACAAACATATACACTTTCTGAATTACTTTTACGTACGGGACTATGACTTATCTACCCAATGTGATTTTTCCCTCGAATCTTTTCACATTATGTATAGCATATGCAAACCATTAGACCACAGTCAAATACTTAGCTGTAGCATTGAACTTGCCCACACCCCTCCCTGCAACCTTTCTCTGCCAGTTTCTGTATGGAAATGACTTTTTACATTAGTTTCTCTGAGCTTGACCTTTTTTGTCTTGATTGACTGTCCACTAGATGGCTTTTATTGACCTCATCCAATGTATGGACCTTGATTCAATTTAGACAGAGCTCTTTTTTCATAATCTGCCATGGGCAATGACCTATTCTCTCAGCTCACTGTACTATTCAAAAGTTAAAGTCAAGACTCCTTTAACCCCTTGCTTGAGCCAAAGTGGGGTTCGGCTATCTTTTTTTTAATGCCTTGTTGTGTTTGGGCAGATGGCAGCGACCTGGATGCTGTGAGTCATGGCAGCCTGGATAGCTCTGTCGACACTAATGCGTCTGAGCAGCGCCCCTACGCCAGCTCCCACAAAGTAGACTCCACTGATGATAGGACTAGCACAGGTACACCTAAAATGGCCATCGCTCAACTCTACGTTCACCCGCCATCAAGCCAATACACTTTCGTGTTTTCGTACTTGGTTTCACTTATTGTCTTTTACGTTAGGCCTTCCACATTGTTTTCCTTATTTTCCTTTACTTTAACATTATGTTTGGCCGTTTCTGCTTCCTTTTGTCCTTTTTGGTCTGTTGCATTCCATTCTTTACGTTGCTCTCTGTCTCTAACCCTTGGCCTCACTCTGGCCTTGCCTGTGTGTGCCCCTGCATGCAGTCAGCCGTGGGTTTGATGGCATGGGCTCTGGGGGCTGGGCAGTCTGCTCACACTGGGGTATTTCTGAACTCAGAAAGCCTCCCCTCCAACCAGGTAAAACTCTCTGTCTGTTCACTACTACCACGCTATTTTTATAACGTTTTCTGTTCAGGCTTGTTCCTTATCACTCTATGTCTAATAAATGTGTCTATTTAGCCTATCAATCATTTCTCAATTATTTTTACATCCTTCTCTGGCTCTCTCTGTCTTATGTTATTCTCTTTCTCTTTCTGTTCTTTCTGTTCCTACTTTCCTCTGGGCTCCAGTGATAAATGTCAGAAGTTGAAGTTTATGTAAAAACATACATTTTAAGTGTGTGAATTTGACCACCCCATCAATACAGCTCTTATAGCCACCTTCCACTTGCCTAACAAAGAATAATATTTTGAAATTGTCAATATTGTTATGGCCCTTTATATTTAAAGCGTTTCGTGATGAGTCTGGAAATGAATTGAAAAATCCTTTAATTCAACTTTCAAGATAAAGCAACCTGATCTATTGCATTTACTATTTATCCCCTTCCTTGTTTTGAAGGCCATCTTCTTGACTCTTGAAGGCCATGCTTTACCATTGGAGGGATTGGTATCTAGATGAACATTAATTCAGATTACACCGTTTCGTCTTCTGAAGAAATTGTATTATCTTCAGAACTTCCTTTATGTGTGATATGTCTCCTTGCTAAAGAAGATTAGATTTTGTCATGAATGTGCTCTGTTATGTACTGCACTCTAGGAGTAAGGACACACCGCAACGTGGTTTATTTAAAGGGCAGAGCCATAAAAGCGTATGGGAAGATTAAAGAGAAAGTCAATTATGAGACAGCTGGTTGCCCGGAGACCCAAACATTTTTCTGTTTTAGGAGTATCACAGATAGAAGTTGAAATGAAAGGAGAGAGAAAACGTTGACACTATCAGGTTTTGCCGCAGTGTTAACCCCTCCGGCTGATAACGTTCAGTGAGACTGCAGTACGTTGCTCCACATGCTGTACATCTACCTGATGCCCTAAGGAAACTATTCTTTATGCAGTAGTTATGAACTGCCTCTCTCCCCTGTTTAATAGTACGGACTAGAAGTTGAGGAAAATCGTTATTTCTTTGAACTTTATCCTGCATTGATCTTTACCTGAGCAGTACATTCACAAACAGACTACAATGTTGGGGATTAACATCATCCAACAATCAGAGTAATAGGATTCATTTGAATGTGTAGTTACGAGAAGGGGGTACTTTTCAACTGCTTGGATCCTTTATGCCACGTTTAAGAGTAGTCTCCTATTCTTCTATATGTATGCACATACTGTTTGGTTTATACTTTCTTTATTAATTGCAGCAGAGCGATTTATTAATGTCATTCATATTTTCCATGAATTTCTCTCAGGGGACCAGTCAGATCTGGGTTACAATTCTCTGTCCAAAGAGGAAGTACGACGAGGAGAGCCCTCTGTGCCAGGCATCCCAGCAGACAAAGACGACAAGAAAGAAAGCGACTGCAGCTCCTGTAAAAAGCCGGCTCTATCTTAATATATCCAAATATTACCTGGCTTTGTATACATGTTTCAATTTGAATGCAAATATTTGCGACGGGGATTTGATTTCTATTTACATAGAAAGTATCTTTGGCCCTCAAGCGGATTGTTTCTGTATGTTCTTTGTACAAGTGTGTGAGGTGGTGGCAGGTGTGTGGTGACTTAATGTTTGCACGTATGCTTTGTCTAGTGTCCGAGGAGAGTGCAAAGGGCAGTGGAGATTGTCTCCCCCAGCTAGCTATGGAGGGCAGCACACCATTCAAGTCCAGTGCCATAGTGCGTGGCAAATGTCCGTATGATGAGCAAGGCCGCGTTCCCAAGAGCTTAGTCGGAACAGGTAAAACGCCTTTTTTCATATAGACTACATTCAATGAACCCAAGACTAAGTAGCCAACAAAACCTTTTTGCTTAGGTCGCTATTCATGACTCTTTTTCTATTATGCTCTTTTCCTACTGTTTGCTAACATTCTTCTATCCCTGTCTCTCACTCTCCTCAGGGCACGCAGCAGGCCTTCTCTTTACCACCTCCCTGGAAGAGATCGGCGTGGTCCAGAGCAACAGCCTCCGCAGACGACACAGGAGTGCCCTGGAGGAGATAGCTGGCAGCGCCGGCAGTGGCTCCGCCTCAGACTGGCAGAGCATAAGGAGCCGCAGACTGAGTGGGGACACTGTGGGCAGCAGCAACAGTGGCAGTGGCACCACCGTGCTGGGCCTGGGCATGAGCCAGGGCGAGACCGACCCGGCAAAGATCGCCGAGAACCTAGGTGCTGATGCCAAGATCCTCTCCGGATCAAGCTTCAGCAAGAGGCCGCGCTCTCTGTCTTTAGGGTTCTCCGAGGGGGCCTCAGCAAAGGCTGCTCCAGCCAGGGGCCATGGGCATGTAGAGGAAAGAGGGAAACTACGCGATACGGAAGAAGTAGACTCGAGTGACGAGGACAAGGGCAACACCGATGCCATATTTGATCTGGAGGATCTGGATTTAGATGAACCCACCCCACAAAGAAGCACTGCTGTGGGTAAGGACTGTAAAAAGCCTGTGCAAAGAACGTTTTGCACCAAGAGGACTGTGGAGCGTAGTGCCAGTTGTGGTGGGGCCAGCTCATCTAAAGGAGCTGTGAAACGCACAGGCATTGAGATGGGCTACGACCCCCTCTCACTCCTGGCTGCTGAGTCTCAGTCGCAGCAGCAGCTGGGCCAGGACGAGGAGCAGGAGCCCGAGGAAGAGGAGGTCAGCACGCCCACAGCCCGCCGCCACCTGGCGAGGGAGATCGAGCTCTACATGGACTACATGGGCAGCCCCTTGAGCAGCCGCACCCCTAGCATGGACCTCCAGGACCCCTCCAGCCCGATGCTCCTCCACCCCACTCTGCTGGCTCAGCGTCGTGCCAGCCTGCCCCACAGCTCCCCTCTCAGGACAGGAGGGGTGCCCCGCTCCAGGACCTACCACTTGCCGTCGCCCTCCCAGGCGAGCTCGCGCCAGCGGCCCTGGTCCACGCCCCCCCAACAGCGCTCCAGTGCCAGCCCAAGCCCTTTGGCCAGCCCTTACAGGGAGAGGTCTGAACGAGAGCCTGGCATGAGCCTGGTGTCTCCCTCTCCCTACTCCTCCTCCTTTGCGTTGGATTCTCTGCTCACACCCACACTGGATGTGTTCAAGAGTAGCGTGTTCTCCGCTGGGAAGGGCGTGGCAGAGAAGGCTAGTCGTTGGTACTCCCGTCTAGCTACTTACACCACTCCCACCAAGGTACAGTACCATGGGAACACAAGATAAGTAACAAAACAAATATTTTCTTGGAGAGGTCTGAAATTCAGTTCTCTACTAGTAGTACTAGAAATGAGAAATTACATTGTATAGATTACACTGCATTAATGTCTGTATATTAAATTCTAGTTTGACCTCAATTGCTTGAGGACATAGGAAAAAACGTCTCACAGAAAGCTCATTAAACACTGTGACGTCATTGCTGTTGTAAAATTGCTCTGGCTTCAACTGTGAAGAGTTGAGGCTTTCTTAAACAAACAGCTATAGATTACTAGTTCTCACGGCATCATCTTCCTAACCTAACCTCGCAGGTGTTATCTACCCAATACATTTCACACAGTAGCAGTCTTATGTAATGCCAAATGTTAGTTTTGATTCATCCTGGTGCTTGACTGCCCTCCTGTGGCCTAATCAAGGGAAATCATGTTCATGGTTGTTTCTGCTGCTATTCATCAATTAGCGCCGGTAGTACATTTGTAAAATACTTTATGTCTCTTTCAGGATGGGAACAGTGACCGCCTGAGTGTGTCCTCCTTGGGCCTGGGAGACCCAGACAGCACATCTTTACTGGATGAAGAGGGCTGCGTTGAGTCAGATGGACCTGCCATGTCCCCCATGAACCATGCCACAGGGCCCCGCAGGAGCCCCAGGCGGAGCCCCAACCGCAGCCGTTTGGAAAGCCACTCCTTTGGGTCAGGCTTAGGGAGACCTCCCCCTCGGTACCCAGGTGATGTCAAGTATACAATAGCACTCAGATTTGGATTCTTGAACGAGTCTCGAGGGCAACTTCAAATAGGATTAATGGCATCCCTCCTCTCTCTGGTTGCTCAAACTTGTGCCTTATCTCCTCCTGGCCTCCCTTGAACAGATAAGTCAGATCTCGGATCTTCTTGCTACACCAGCAACACCAGCATCTTCCAGAACTATGCCATGGAGGTAATACCTTACTCTACAATACTCAATTTCAATTTTACATCTTACTTAATTACATCTTACGTCTTACTTCATTTGGCATATGAACTATTCTTGTCAGAAAGCCCAATCAATGTTGTGTGTCGTCTGTGCTGTTTTTGCAGCTGCTGATCTCCAGCTGTTCCCGCTGTAAGACCTGTGACTGCCTGGTGTATGATGAGGAGATTATGGCTGGCTGGACAGCAGACGACTCCAACCTCAATACTACCTGCCCCTTTTGTGGCAATCCCTTCCTGCCCTTCCTCAATGTGGAGATCCGGGACACGCGAGGACCTGGAAGGTACAGTTCACCTTTCGAAAAAGAAAATGCCTTTATTATTTAGTTGTCTTGATGCCCTCAGCCATCTTGCGGTTTCTAGTCTGCTTTTTCAACGTCAACATCAAACTGCCACGGCCATTGATTTACGAAATATTTGAGATGGTCTCTGACTGCTTTGAAAAGACAATAGATGTATTCCTCTCATTGTACAAATACTGACCTCAGTCCTAATGCAAAGATTTAGAGCATTTGAAACCCAAAGATTACTTTTTTTGTGTTCTTCGAGTCCAAAAACAATAGTTTGTTAGTACATGTTAAAACAAAAACGTAAACTAAAAAGTCCAAAGTAATGTATGCATATTAACCATGCGTCAACCCCCATCCCCCCCCCCCTCTTCAGGTTTTTCCTGAAGACCAGCCCGTCAGCCGATGAGGCGATGTCCTCATCCTACTCTGTGTCCACAGGTCTGGACACTGTGACCTCTAACCTGTCCACTCCCTGTCCCACCACTGCCCTGTCACCCTCCTTTCCCAGTATCACAGTCCAGGAGAGCCCAGCCAACAGCAGGTGCGACACACACGTTAGATGCGTCACATACTTATCATATACCATCTAAATCCCAAAGCAGACATTGATTAGGTAATCTGACTGACTTCCAATGTAAGTATGTACTATTACATTGGTATGCTCTCTGTAGAATTGTATTGGTCGCCGCAAGCAACCTTTGAAATGCAAATCAGGTATGTGAATATTCTTTTGTTTGCACCCTCCAGGTGTTTGTTTGTGGATGAACATACTGTTGTACAGTCCCCTTTCAGGCTTTAGTTGAACTCATTTGACAGTCTTTTGATGTGCCGCTTAGCAATGTTCCAAATTTGAATTGTAAATTAAGAGTGTTTTCAGCACCTGGTATTAATACAGCTGTCTCTCTCTGTCTCTCGCTCTCTTCTATTCCTCTCTCTCTCTCTGTCTGTCTCTCTGTCTCTCCGTCTCTCAGGGTGTCCTCGTCCAAAGCCCAGTGTATAGACATCCCTACAGAGTGCTGTCAGGGCTCCCTGTCCTCTGGGGCTGCTATGGCTCGTAGTGTCAGCGTGTTTGGTCCCCTGGAGCAGCCGTCTAGACTCCACCATGGTGTGTCCACTTCAGGCAGTCTACCCAGCCGCCTCAACGAGGTCACTGTGAGTGCCTTCACCCAGCTCCATTCCTGTTTATTCACAACTTACCGTCAATAGTCGCTATCCTGGAAGTCTTTTTAAAATGGCCACTGAAGCCAGAAAGTACTTTGAGTGGTGGCCGTGAATGATTTATATTGCACAAAGATCTGTAGCTGTGGGTTATGTCATGGCCAAATCTGACCATGTTATTATAATTTAATTTTTTCAATTTGACGAATGGCTAATTTGAGTGTCCTGGTGCTGCTATTGTTTTACCCTCAGTCTCCCTGCCAGGACCCCCTTAGCATGGATTGGCGCCTGCACAACCCAGAGCCGGTGACTGTGCCATACCTGAGCCCTCTGGTGCTGTGGAAGGAGCTGGAGAGCCTGCTGGAGAACGAAGGCGACGCTGTCATCACAGCTGCGGACATGGTGGACCACCACCCCATCATCTACTGGAACCTGGTGTGGTACTTCAGACGGCTGGACCTCCCCAGCAACCTGCCTGGCCTCATCCTCACCTCTGAGCACTGCAACAGGGGGTCCCAGGTAAAAGGGAAACCTCCACACAAACAAGTGGAAGCATTTTAAGACTTGCTTAGTAAAATGCTTACTAATTGTAGGGTGCAGACGTTCTCACGTTGTCTGCCATGGTCCTTTGTGTCTCTGTAGGTTCCCCGTCAGTGGATGTCTGAGGACAGTAAACATGTGCTGATCCAGATCCTGTGGGACAACCTGAAGCTGCATCAAGATGCCATCCAGCCCTTTTACATACTATGGAACACACACAGTGAGTCTGACCCCACAACAGAGGGCCGTCTAAAAATAAGATTCCTAGATTCAGTTTGTTAGATTATGTATGTTGTGCAAGTCATAGTTTTTTTTTATCTGCATAGTTACATTAATGTTAATTTGGGTTAATGCCAAAACCAATTATTTTAATGTATATAGTTATTTGCAGATTTAAAAACGTGAACCTTGATCCTCATAAGAATGATAATAAAGTGTTTTTAGCAAATTTAATGAAACATGTGGGACATGGGGATTACAATGTTTAGCAAAAGCTACATTTCAACTAATGGTGGTCATGTTATGTTCTGATGTTTGGAGACTGGAGTGCGAAATAGTGGTTGTGACAACTATAGATTGGACTTCAATGTTGTCAAGTCCTCTCTCAAGCTGACCTAAACCTGTGGTTGATGCAAATGTGCAAACCAACTGTTTTTCAACGGGCATCTTGTTTTTTGTCTTCCAGGGCATAATTGTGCTCTTTTGTTAGACAGTGAGTGTTGATTTTGGCTTTTGGACTGAACCAAGTCCTTTTGTGTGTGTCCTGGCTTCTGCTTCGTGTAGTGATTAGTAAAGTGTGTTTCGTTGTGCCCCCCACCCTTGCCCCATATCATATTTTTATTTAAAAATTATAATTTTTCTTACTTGCTATCAAGCAATGCAGTGTTGTTCAGACTTCAGACATTATGATGGGTCCAATATGATTTCATCATGTTTGGAATGATGGCTTTGGTGGTTCAGAGTAAAGCTCAATGTTGATGCTGAATATGAATCTTTTTATTTGTCTATGCTAAAGTCTCAAATTTCGTTATTTACTTGTATTTGAGTTTGCATCTCTGAGACCTTGTGTCTCTGAATTTTTTCATATGTATTATATTTACAATTTATTTATTATGTTTTGTGTGTATAGGTTTATGTTTTGATTGCAAACAGTGGCTATATCGTAATTCTGTGTGAAGCATACTAATGTTATTGCCCGCTAATACATACATATTAATTACTTAATTGCATTAACGTGCATGTAATGATCACTGAATGGTACTGGTGGCTTCTATCTTAGATCCTCTCCTGTGTGTCCATAGATGTGGGCTACCCTCTGTCCCGGCCAGTCCGAGAGGAGGAGAGGTTGTTTGGGGAGGAGCTACTCCAGAGTGTGGTTAAGAGCATCCAGAAGAATGACGTCACACGGCCCCTGGGCCAGCTCGTCCAGTTACTGGGACAGACGATAGGGGTCAAGAGACAAAGGTCATTGCTTTCCTATGAGGAGGTTTCCTTGTTTCTTCCACACAAATGTTGCTGACACACTTTTGTCTGACTTTCTGTATTCTATGCTTTTTGTTCTGCAGGAGTCTATACAGAGATATTCTCTTCCTTTCTTTGGTTGCTTTGGGAAAGGATAACATAGACATTGGTGAGTAAGTTAGATTTTGTCCGGTTTTTGGTATGCAGTAAATGTATTGAATCAGTCTGCTTATATGTATCTATGTATCTACTAGTTATCATTCAAAACTTAGTTTATAATAATAGTCATTTTCTAATACGTCTGATTTCTGTCATTAGATGCTTTTGACCGTGAATACAAGATGGCTTACGACCGTCTTTCACCAAATTTGGCAAAACTGACCCACAACTGTGACCGGCCTCCTAGTGCTGGTGTCATGGAGTGCCGCAAGACATTCGGAGAACCTTACCTTTGAGCTTTAACTGCCCCTCTGCCCCTCTACCTGACCAATCATCTCCACCACCCAGCCGTGTCGTTGGTTGCTCAAAGCAGCAGGCCTGTCAAAGACATTAAAGAAGTTTAGGGCAAGCTCAGGAACCCTATTGAAAGGCTGTGAGTTTTAGTAACCAAACCAGAATGTTTTGCTCAACTCTGCAAACCATTAGAAACATGACTGAGGCAACACGGGTAACTGGCATGAGAGCGTGAACCAGCTGAAAAAGGGATTGTTAAAAATCACATGACGACATGAACATGGTAATGCCACTTTGCTAAGTGCCCATACTAATAAAACTAAATGATATCCTCACAGAATTTCTTAAGGGTAGGTCCACTTATGTTTTTTTAAAGATCTTGTACAATAGTTTTATGTATACAATGCCGGTGTATTGTACAGATTATACAACTGTAGGAACTTTTAAATGCAATATTTGTATTGTCTCATAAAAATACCTATATTAGCAATATTTTACATAACTTGATTCATATTTAAACCAAGTAAATTGCTATTTATTATTGTTTATTGACATGTTTATTTGATGGTTGTATTCAGTTCAGGAACATCCGTCCGTTTAGGATCCATTTGTCTTTAGATTTTGTTTAAACTTAAAATACTAATACACCAGTGTATTTACGTTAAAGGCAGTATTTCCAGTACCACTTCTATGTACAAAAGGCCATAGAAGCAGTAAATCTGTACTGGCAGTTACAAGAATTGATGAGAGGTGTGGGTGCAGATGTGGCGTACACTTTACATTGAGCCACAGGTGTGGACAAGCACTCCAAAGAAGAGTGTTTAAAGCATGTGGGACTCCTTTTTTCTTCTGGCCAGTTGCATGCATTTGAGAAATTGTAACTCACTACCACACATTTTAAAGTCCCCCAAATTCCCTGGTTCAAATTAAAACATTTAGCTTATAAGGAAAATATACATTTCTATTTGTGTAAGTTACATTTTACAAACACAGACCAAATGCTGATGTTTGCACGATCAGTTTTTTTTGGTGAGATGTGAACCAAAACAGACGGCTTTAGACGCCATCCTTGTTTTCGGTATTTTTCTTAGATAATAATTGGTAATATAACAAATTTAACAAGCACAATATTGCTTTTTGAATTAGGAATTGTGTCACATTCTCTAGTGAAAGATGTCCTGTAGTTTTAGTTTGCTTCAAAATATATATTTTTTAACTTTAATTTGTTTTTATGAACCAAAAATGTATTACCTAAAATGGTTGGAACTCAATTGCCAGTGTCAATAGGAAAAAGGTAGGCAGGGGTCATACCAGGCCTAATGTGTGAAAACAGATGTCTCACATAACATGATTGTATTTATAGTCTAAATTAGAGTAGGCAAATTTTAAGTTTATAAAAGCGCAAATTAAAGATTTGTTTGCTTGCCTAGAAAGACGGGTAGACAAATTTTGCTTTACATGCAGCAACATAGATTAATTGTTTTAGATTTCTATATTTGTATTTTTTTCAAATGCTTTGTTTTTACGGTACGGAGTGTAAAACTATATTATGGTTTTACAATGGCACAATTGAATGTTCAGTGGCACATGCGGTAAGCTAGGGCTTTGTTTCTAGGAGCGTCTATAATTAAAGTAGTATGATGTTTTGCCTAACCATTTACTTACCACTGAATCAAAATGAAATATCTTGAGGTAAATCTTTAAGTCTAGGTTAAAAGGCAAAACGAACTACTCAGGTTATGAACACTACAGGAAACAAGGCCAGATGTGAAAGTAATGAATGTAGATAAGACCTCATTAGCTACACAATGTGGCTGTTCAAGTGTGCCCTATTATACAAATGGTTTAATTTCAGCAATGGCGTTTTGCATTGAAGTGCTTTTAGAAAACGTGGTGCGGGTTATCAGGGGAGTTTTTCATTTTATGAAAAGGGTTATTAGTAGAAGTAATGCAACCACAATTTTTTTATTTAATAGTTAGATGCATTCTTGTGTGCAGTAAAATACATTTATATCCATTTGGTTAATGACATAAAAATCTTATCGACCTGCATCTCACCTGATTGTTGAGTCTAACGTGATATCATGGCAGGAGGAGGACCTTGATCAAAGTGTCCAGTGAATGCTTGCCTGATCACTGATTCAGCAAAAGAAAACAAATGTACAGGAATGTATTTTTTAATTATATAAATATTGTTACATTAAGGCTGTTACCAACCAACTCTTAACCAGACCTAGTAGGTAAAAAAATTAAAAAAATAAAAATTGTTAGACATTTCAACAGCTTGCTATAGCTAGGTTGTTTATCTGCACATACTGTATACGTTAAGTACAATGAAAGGATGGATTTGATGTTGATCCTTGCCTTTTGTAACATCTTCATAGTGTTTACACATCTGCACAATGGATCTTTAGGTCCCGTAAAGAATATTGTACTTTTGACTGGATCTTCAGGTCGTCTGCCTGTAAATAAATTCAACTATACTGTGATGTAGTATTGTTTATTCATTCCACCTCTATACTAAGTATATATTTACAATGGGCTGCCTCCTAGATTGTAGACTCTTATGTTGGTAAATAAGGTAGGATTATTTAAAACAATAAGTAAACTCTCGTTCAACGTTAAAAAAATAATTTAATTGCAGATTTATTTTTTGCCAGCATATTGATACTTTTCTTATACATATATCTTCCATCTTTATCCACAAATACATTTCACTAGTAATATTTTGACACTTTAACACTGACAAGAAGTAAAATAATCATAACATTTATTTCCAAAATTGTAACATTGAATGGACACTGACATGTAAATAAAAAATGCTTTATTTTCCTAATAGGAAATACTGTACTTATGTTGACTTAAATGAGTTGTTCACAAAAAATCTTTTTACACAGAACATAGACAAATGCAAGTTAGAGCGAATTCTGATTAGAGATGATTTATGCTGTGCACTATTTCTTAGTAAACTGAATGGGTACTGTTTCCAACATATTTTTTTCATTGTGTATGAAGACAACTACAGCACTGTGGAACAGGATGGACATCCTGAAAATACAATCATTGTTTACAATGGGATACAACGAAATACCCCTTAGACTACACATGGGCACAGTAATATGGTGATTACACTTTTGATCTGATTTTAGATGGAGACTGGGCAGGTTAGGACGCGGTCCTCCAGCAGGACACTGAGGACAAGGAACACAAAGTAGAGCACAAACATGGTGAAGCCAAGCATACGGCTCATTTTCCAGCGACAGGCTGCGATGGAGAAGATTACAAATAGAAGCATAATAAAGAGCAGCACTATGGCACAGAAGAGGCCATTGGAGCTGACAGTTATAGGTTCACCACCATGGTACAGCGAGAACATGAGCCAGGGGACTGGTAGGCTGGAATCAAAGACGGACAAAGAGGTTTATATGCTGCTGTCCTAGTAAGAAGTAATTACAGTCAAAGAAAACAAGCCCCATAGAACGTCATATAAACCAATGGACAAGGGTCAAACCGTTTTGACAATGTATTGCTGAATACTTCATTACTTACTTACTAATTGAAAATGAAATAATGCTAGTTTTTTAAGACTTCACATACCCCATGGTAATGTCGAAAATGTTGCTGCCCACTGAACTGGACACAGCCATGTCGCCAAGGCCTTTCCGAGCCACAATCACACTAGTGATGAGATCAGGAATGGAGGTGCCCGCAGCCAAGATGGTCAAGCCCATGATCTCCTCTGAGATACCTATTGTCTCTCCAACCTATGCAAGCGTCAACAAAGAATGTTGTGATATATTCTTTAATAAGTACTTTAACATACAGAGAAGAAAGTCAACAAATTGATGTAACAGGCTCTATCAAATGCATGTTCTGCATATTATGGTAAATGAAATCTATTTGTATTAAGCCAACCTGATGTGCCCACCACACCATTAGATAGGAGAAAACTGCAATCCAGATAATGGAACCAATAAATGTCCCAACAAAGTAGCGCTTAGATGCCTGTAAAAGACCAAGAAAACTAATGTCAGTCTTATTTTGTGTCCTTTTTTGTTTCATTAAATATTCTGATTATTCTATTCAAGCATGAACACTATACATTAAACATATAAATGCCACATTATGTAACTGATTCTTACAACTGTGTTGCTTTGCACTGTTTGCTGTAACATAAAAACATGTAATTTTGCTCTAACATATAAACATGTCATCTTGGATAATAAATGTAGTAAATGTAATTGAATTTCCCTGATATTGTTCCTATTGATATCTGTATATCATATCATATGGATTACTGTGTTCTACTCACTGGGTTGCGAACATCCGGAACAGTGAGCCATAAAGGTAAGACTATGGGCAGCAGCAACAGGTAAGTGGCCTGTTTGCGCCGGGTATCTGGCCATTTCAATGTAAGTGGCTCCTCAATCTCTTCTTCCTCCTCCTCCTCCTCCTCTTCTCTCTCCTCCTCTTCGTTTTCCTCCTCGTCATCATCCTCTTCATCATTGCTGTCATCATCACTGTTGTCTTTTTTGCTGCCCCCCGAACCATTTGACCCACAGTCCCCTGTTGTGTCTTTATCCTAGATAGAGAGAGAGTCAAACAGAATAGCAGGCATTGGTAACACTTGTAACTAAAGTACAATATATAAAGTTTTGGGTTTTGCTTTGTCTTTTCCTACGCTGCAGTTGTACCTTTGGATTGTCTGGCTGGTCAGTTTTCTTCTCTGACTTGTCCTCTGTCTTGGGTGGCTTTGAGGTGGTTGGCTCCAGTGGATGTGTCACCTGCACACTGACAGAGTTGGTCTGGTCAGACTTCAGATCAGCTTTGAGGTTTCCATCTGAAGGAGGACAGAGACACGAGATACAACCCGCCTGGGCTGGGGCCATTCTGAATTAAATTTACATTTTTGTTCCTCCTAGAGCTTTATGTGATTTGTCCTAGTGCTTTAATGAAAGCAATCCTCACAGGTGCTATCATTGTAAGAAGCAAATGTCATTTTAGTTCAATAAAGTTTTCTTTATGAGTACATTTTACTGGAAATGTGTGTCTGCACCTGCGCTTGCAATCCCTAAGCAAACCTTCCTCTGGATAATTTTATCCTGCTTTGTGTGAACTATTAACTCACAGAGTAAAAACACATTCCATTGATACATATTTCATGGATAATATGGGCAAGCAGAAACTTCTAATTAAAAAAAGGACAATAGAGAATATGGGTGAATATTTGTCCCTCTCCTTTTCTCATTCTCACCAAACAAGTGCACGTACACACGCAAGCACCCAAATACAGTCCCATCTGCATGTTAATCTTAAGGCTGATTGAGTCTGGCTTGAAGAAGCTACTTGGGACCTCAGTCCCTGTGGTTCTAAAGTGTATTCCACTTAAAGAGGCAATAATAATCACCCGGATGACTGAAGCACCTCGTTATGGTGCCCACTGACGTCTTATCCCATCACACACACAGAGGTACTCTGATTAGGGAATACAACCTCCACAACATACCAACCACTTTCAACTGGTAAAAACAAATAACTTCTGTCCAAACAAGCATGACCACAAAAACAAGAAAATTATCAATTAGCAAAATTAGCAGACTATAACAAAATAGAATAGACAACATATAGTATTAATGTAAAGGACGAAACAACTGAGATCCTTATTTTGAGACTTTCAAATTAACAACATATACATATAAATGCTATTATGACAATTTGATCTGTGTACAGCTAAACAAACATACCACAACATTAAGGTAATACTCACAAGATCCACTGATCTAATGGCTTGAAGGAGACGCTAAAACCATACAGGAGAACCACCCGATAAGACCAAAGACAATTACAAGAAATACACTAATGTGCAAACACATCACAGACACCAAACACCTTGAGATCATTGTGTTTACCTTACCTTTCCCCTGTCCTGACCCCTCCCCTCTGATATCACCGTTAAAGGGTGTTCATAAGCGGAAGAGACACACAAAAATGACTGCACTTCAAATACCAAATGATATGGACGGATATGGTCTAGCGTCTATAATTGATTAAACATAAAGAACGAAGTCCACGGAGCACAATGACGAGAAGCCACAAAATGAGGTAGTGAAATGTTGTCATCCCTCTTACCTCTCCTAACTCTGTTTGAGGCAGGGGCTTTACGATCCCCTCTTAAGATTGTCCCTAAAATGTAATTAATCAAAGATGTTTAATCACTTACAGATATTACACAGCACTAATACGTTTTGTTAATTTGCAGAGAACCAAAGATCTGCAATATCCTACGGTCATTGTTTCTGGAATTGCAGTGCAAGAGTGCACTTGTTGGACACATATTTTGAACCCCACAAGGAGTTTGGTTTCCTTAAAGCCAAAGAATCTGATCAACGATCCCTTACAAGGGCTTGTGAGTGATAATGACATATCAAAGGAGTGACAGTGACTTTCATTTTCATATCACATTAGACATCCCATCATGACAAACTCTGTTGACCACATTAGAGTCCTACAGAGATAAAGAGATTAGAGGACCGGCTGGCCCCTTATGCACCATTTATTAGCCTGTATTTAAAAGCTGATTAAGGATCAGCCATGGCCAAGTGTTGAATATGAGGCTTACAAGGCCATGCCAGCAAGGACAGACTGAAGGTCATCACAGTACAAGAGGTTAGAGGGCAGTGCACAACGGTAAGACCTCCTCTGACTTTTGTGAGTGGAAAGGATATTTAAGTAAGGAAAATGTAGTATCTACATTCTCCAAAACAATGCTTTGTAGCAATGTACTGTTCTCTTCTATTATAACAGTGACAATAATGTGCACTAGTTAATTAATATTGTAAATTTTAAAATGACAGTTAGCATCATGTTGTGATTTAGAGCCAACTTGTCTATATATAAAGGCAATTTTCATATAAAACATTGACTTACTACAACCCAAAAAATATATAAAGAATAACAGGCTTGACAACCTTTGTATGTAAACTTTAAATGCAATACAGCAGTAAGGTATGTCTTACATTACCTTCTGCCAAAGGGTCCAGAGTGTGGATCATAAGCTGAAAGATGGTGCTCCTCATGGAGGTGTTGTGGAGAGAAGCAGAGCTGCCCCCACGTTGTAGAGTGGGTCGCACCTAGACACAGAAATACCATGACCCAACACACCCAATATTTGTAAATATTTTGTGTACATTTTTTTCATAGGCAACCCTTCAGAAGCCTAACAATAATAATAATAATAATAATAATCATCATCTCCTTTATTTAACCAGATAGGTCAGGGGTATTTACTGGTAGAGTATATCTCAAAACGTTTTTACCTTCAATTTGGTTGTGTCTGACTGTGATTCACATGGGAGGTTGTTTGGTTTAGTATTGCTCTGCTCTGATTCAGGTGGAGAGGCAGGTGGTTCCGCAGGAGGTGGTGGGGGTGGGGGTGGCTGTGGTTCACTCTCCTGCAAAAATATAATCAAAGATTACACTAAAGTATTCTGTCCAATGTGTGTGCCAATTCAGAATGCTGCTCAACTCAAAAATCAATTGTTTGAAATAAAACACAAATATTAATATCAAAATGAAAGCCTACTCGTTTAGAACTGCCAGACACATGTATAGGATGCAAAAGTAACTCAAGAATCTCTTATATTACTAAAGTGATTAAAATCCCAGACAAAATGAGCAAAATTATGTTATATCACTATGCAAATTGGGGGCTGGGGAATTGGCTTGGATTATAGAGGTGCTCTGCAAGTAAAATACAAAGCCCTTTGACTCAAGCTATCTATTATTTGCAAGGCCACGATCCCACAACACTCATTATAGTGTGATTACAGTTGTGTACCAGAGCATGTTGAGGCAAATAGTGCACTGCAGAAGAGGCTATACTTGAGTACTGAATAGTAATGTTGCATATATTATGTCAGTGTTAAAGCAAACCAGTTGCGGAATAGAGTGATATCTGCAGACAATCATCTTTTTGTGAGTGTGATTTACTTTGGTCATCATCTTTAAAATCTTCACATTGGTGGATGTTAGTCATTGCTAAGCAATTGCCACTTTAATGATATAGTGTGAGCACAATACTCCACTTTTAAATAGAGAGGCATTGAAATTACTTAACATATTGTCACCCAAAACACGACTATTTGATCCAGGGAACCTGTCTGGATGCCCTCATCTACTTTTAGTCATCACTTGCAAAAAAGGTTATAATGAATAAACACAGGGATAAACCAAGCCATAAAAATCCAGTTTGTTGCATTTGGCTTGCAAATCATAACGTTTGTCTCTGCAACTGCACCTGTTGGGTGAGATTGTGCTTTAGTTTGGTTATGAATATATTCTTTTGTGAAACACTGCTATGACATTTCTAATATTGATCGCGGATGTGTTTTTTTTTTATCCCATCTGAAATGACCAACCAATCTTATATAGCCCTTTTTAAATAAAGATTTCAAAAGATCCTTGTATCAAAGTGACATTCACAAACCTTCTCTGGCTCTCCTACGGTAATGACTTTGACGACGCTCACATGCTTGTAGAGTTGGGTCTTGACAGCATTTTCAATCTGAACGTTGAACTTCATGAAGCTCACATAGGCCACATAGCCTGATACCAGCATCATACTCTCCCACCACACAATGGTGTTGTCCAGGAAGAAGATGATAAGCATAAAGAGGTCAAGTATGTAAAAGCTTACATCACGAAACAGTGGCCACCAGGTGAGGTGCAGCATTTCCCTGGAGAAAACGGCACACATGCCAATCACAAATAGGATGTTAAAGACTGCTGAGCCTACAATAGTGCCAATGCCTACATTGCTATGGGAGATGAAGACTCCGATCAGAGAGGTAAAGAGCTCGGGAGCTGAGCCACCAGCTGCCATGAATGTTGCTCCAGCCACATCGTCCGAGATCTCCAGTTTGTTGGTAATGACCTCCAGGGTAGGCACAAAGAACTCATCACAAACAATAGCAAGGGAGACAAACATGTAGATCATTCCAAGGATGTGGAGAACCACCCAGCCTTGCCTGCGTTGGTCCACGGAAAAGAGATCATTGGGATACTCCCCGTTCCTGTGTGGGGCATCTGCAGGCTTGCTTGTAGTGGTTGGTGGTGGATCAGTTGGAGGAGGTTTAGGAGGTTCTGGCTCCACATAGATACATTGTTCAAGGTCTGTTCTGTTAACAGTTATTACTAGAGGGGCTGTGGCACTATCAGGTAAATCAGTGTTCTCCTCTGTTACATTAGAAAAATCTACTACTGGGGTGTCCACATTTAGGCCTCTACTGTATTCTTCTTTCCCAGGATCCTCTGCTGTCTGGGGAGAGGCCCATGGATCTGAAAGACTTGCCTTCAAAGTCAGTGTGTAAACACAGCATAACAACACACCTGAGAAAAAAAACAGGATGCGACTCTGCCGTAGTCTCCTTCTTTGAGGCAAATGCATGTTCCTCGCCCTAGTGGTATTTTGTACAAATGCAATTATGTAAGAGGCATTCTTATACTTTTCCTGGTAGTTCCAGAACAATTTTTGGGTAAAAGAAAATAGGATAGGAGGTAAACACACAAATGCATGGTTCGTTTCATCTTCTATTCATGGCAGAATATGTTCCCCCAACCTCAACCTAATAAAAAAGGAAATACAACAATTAAAAATAATTCTGAAGATGGTAACAAGATCAATATAGGCTAAAGTATATAATTATGAACAGGCATGGGCCTACGCTGAAAAAATAAAATGTATTCAAAATATATTATGGCTGATTACATATAGCCCACAGTAACAGAGGCATCAGCAAGCAGCATGGATGGGATGGAGGGAGGATGCAGACAGCCACCTGTTACTATGGCTACATAATAATTAGTGTCACAGTATTATGGTTTTCAATGGACGAGTTAAATCCTTAAACGGCATTTGATGTACATATTAATTAATCCATTATTATGACAACATGCGCCAAGCGAATAATAACAAAACAATATTATATTGCGTTTTTCGTCTGTGATTGACATAAACGCTGACAGAACGTGATAAAATGTGCACCTGGCGTACACCTATAAATTAAACGATGAACACAATCAAATTAGGATGGATAACCTTAAGCGTTCCTCAATACCAGTTATTATTTGTTATAAAAACTACAGCGGGAAATTGAGGACCGAGAACAATAACACGGACTAGAAAGTGAAGGTCAATTACGGTGACTAAAGCTTTTTAGACGCATACCCTTTAGCTATAATATTTGTATACCAACCTTATATCGATGAGCTGAAAATACTATAATGGATGCGTGCTTTCTCCAGCTGTGCGTAATGGATTGAGAGATGCTGACTGTCGTTATTGGACAGCTACAAGGGCGCACCGCAGGTCAGGTCTTCAGCAAGGCTCAGCATAATACCTGGAGTCTTTTAATAGGATTAGGTTATGTGAACTACCTAAGATTCTTCTTTACAACCTTGCAGACATCATTTGCTTCACTCACGAACGCTAATTACACAACCATGACGCGCCTGAAAACATATTTTTTAAAATACTAATGAATAGGTAATTGACCTAAAGCTGGCAGGTTTAAGTTTATATTTACCTAGGTTGGATATGGTGAAGAAGGGTATGTGCAGGCAAGCCTACGGATTCGATATTTTGTGCATACTCACCTATAGCCTACGTGTGTCCATAATCATGATACACCGGGGCACGTTTAAAGAATACCCTAGTACCGCTCCCACCTGTCATGGTACGCTTATAGTCTACCAGCCTACCTAAAACATAAAATATTTTGAGGATTTGTCAACAACATCAATAAAGGCTTTTGACATCCATATTGCATGATTCAGCACCACATTCAGCGACATTTTATTCATATCACATCTTGTTAGAACACAACTATTAAAACACGATTTCAAAGCTTTCTCAATCAATTCACATTCCCTGAGGTTCCTGGGATATTTTTAGTCAAGACATTAACTGGTCAACAAACCATTGAACATTCAGCAAGGCTGTATTAGAACAAGTACAAAACAAGGTATTGCACCTAAAGAAACAACAAAATACACTCATAAATGGCCAAGAACAAATGACCAATTTCAGGACAAAAAATGGTGGATCATATCTGCAAGCTTTTGTAATCACCCTTGACAAAAGTTATACTGAGTATGTTATTGTATATCAAGCAATGAAACACTGTTTTCAAGTGGCCTTCATGAATAACCATGTGTATGCAGGAATATACTGCATAAAGTTGTACAGAAATGTCTAAATAAATAATGATATTTCATCTTTCTAAAGCAGATTCTGCATTATTGTAAAAGTTATTTGCAAATCATGATTATTGTCTACAATACCAGGTCATATAATAAATTAGCCATGCTAAAGATGGTAAGGATGACTGCACCTAATGAGTCAAGTTACAATGTATTTGTGCCAGGGTCAAACCAAACCTTGTTCTCTACCCCTACTGTAGGCACTTAAGTACTATAAATACAGAACTCTTCGATGGCATCATGGACATCCTCACCGTAGTTCTGTGTATTGTATTAACCTTTAAAATTTAAACAGATGGCCAGGACAAAGTCAAAAGGTGTTAAGGGATATGTTGAGAACAAGAAAATAGTTATTCTCCAAGATGAAAGGAGATAAACTCCACTGAAGTCGTGTCGGTGAATGTCATGGCAGAGAGGTAAGAGAAGGTGGCCAGCAGTGAGACCAGAGAGATTATTTCTAATGAGCGGAAAGGAACATGCTGGTGTCCGGTCAATTGGCTTTCCTTTTCCTGGAACGGAATCGTCTCTTCCTTTGTTGGTAAAGATGCCGAAAATTAAAGAAAAGACCTAGGGAACGGTATAAAAACAATGACATTTGACAACAGTTTGAGGATTTCAGTATGAATAAGAGGATGAGAGTGAGGGCAAGGCAGTGAGCAGACCATAGACCATGTCAATAAACCGACAGAAAAGTATACTTACCCAAGAACATGAGGATCAGATACAGATGCAGGGTGTAGGAGAAGCTGATAGACTGACCAAGGAACTTTGGGAGGGGAAAGCTGTACAGACGCGTCTCATCAAATATGGGCAAGGATTGGATTACAGCAACAGCTTCACAAAGAGAAACTTTGCATTAGTATCGATAGATCAGTACACTCCATTTTCAACATTTCACGCAAGACAATTTCTGATTTATGCTGACTTTTTTTTTTTTTTTACATTTCCGCCCAACCAACCTTCTGCTAGAACGCCGAGTGGATACAGAGGCATCCATATGGTGTATCTCATCCAAGTTAGTCGTTTCCACTCTGTGTCAATGCAGGCCAGCATGTAGAATGGATATCTACAGTGGAGAACAATAAAATGCTGTAGAAATGGTTCATTACAAAAAAGCTTTTTTTATAAGGTTGTCTTAGTTCTCAAGAAGACCAAGAACAAGTTGGTGAGGCAAGCTCACCTGAAAATCTCAATAGCACTCCATAAGTAGAAAACAAAAAAGACCACTGGCTGGTTTTGCATTGATTCTAGACTGCCGAAGATGACAAAAAGGATGACGTTTCTCCCAGTAACCTGAACAAGGGGCAAATTCATGACATTACAATCATTCATGACGCTTCTATCCAAAGCAACTTAGTAAAAAACTTTGCTCATTACCGTAATATTGTCCTGCTCATATTCCTTAACTATTGGACGCATGTGCTTCAGTATACGTCAATGTTTATAACTACAAAACGATTTCTTATTTTGACCTAGAAGCTCATTTAATACAACTTACAAATTTTTTTGGGTAAATGTTTGTTAACAAATTGTCAGGAGCAGAAGGTTACCTGAATCATAGCTGGAAGGAACCCAGCTTTGACAAGACCCAAGAGGGGGTTAATAACCTCAGCTATGGCCATCATTTGACAAAAATACATCATATCCGCTGTGGTGTGGAACGTGTCAAAGAAAGAATCTGAGGAGAAATGAATGTAGTGCATTTAAGATAAAGTGACCAGTAAAAAAGAGGCAGCTGATATTGTAATATTTAAATTATTTTTAAACTATTGACATCAATGATCCATGTCTACCATATTTTCTTAAATCTAAACTGACAAATACGGTTTAGAACGTATCTGTTGTGGCTTAGTTAACATAAAAAATAAGCAGTTGCGGTACATAACCTCGACCCAGAACAAAGAGGCGAACTGTCATGTTGACAAAGATCCACGAGAACCCAAGGAACTGGACCAGGTTGTACATGAATAAATATCCTTTCTTCAGACCAAGGTACGCTAATAATGGATATAATAAAACAGAGTTCATTAATGCATTGAAAATAAAATATACCACGGCAGTAATATGCACTGTTTAATTGGCTGAGAAAATGAGACCATCCTTAAGTGAATAAAGGGCTTAACGTTAAATCACTTTTAACACATGCAAGCTTAGTTCTACTTACGATCTTTACGGACTCTTGACTCAATGCTAAGTTTGTTTATCCTCTCCTCCTCCTCAGGGAAAAAAGATTAACAGAAGCAAGTCTGCATTTTAACCTAAACATTAAAAGTGCTGGAATGTACAAAATTACTATCATATTATAATACATAATTATTCTGCACACTAATTATAAAAGTTACAGGTTACGTCTTTTTAAATATTCCCCTCGGAAAAGTAAAAAAAAAAAAAAATTACTTGTTTCAGATGTGATTTATGACATACCTTTGCATTAAGCTCCATCTCAGCATCAGACTCGTCCAGCCAACGGTCAAAGTCAGGGGCCAGGAAAAGGGGCTTTTTCTCTTGTAGTGTGAGTCTGTCCCACCAGCGGTGCTCCTTCTTCCTCACTGTGATATTGAGTTGCCGCTGGGTAAGCCTGTGGCTCACCTAGGTCATGCCACAGACAAGCACAGACAGTGAAATCATCCTAACAAAAGTTGTGAAGTTTCTGTTTGATACACAGTTTAACAACTACTTTTCAAACTGTCCAGGGCATGGGGATAAATAGATTTATTTAGCCGTAACAAAATCTTTAACCTATTGAAATAATTTCTCTAATAAGCTATGTGGTAGTGGTACACGTATTTGTTTGCACCCCAGCCTTTATCCAACATAGATTTGTAGTATGCCACCTGAAACTGTCATGCATGCTTATATGCTAGAGTATGAGTAGCTCTGTAAACAGTTTCATGATGCACACTGAACATACTTACATATACATACTTGCATATAGACTACAAAACTTTGACACAAAAATAAAGTCTATATCTATAAAATGAGTTTACTCAGAGAACAGTGGTATATAGCTGCAGCTGCTCACAAATGTCATGGTAATAATAGAGAAGATCAATTTGTGCACAGCTGATAAGCTCAAACTAAAGGAAAACAGAAAAGTCAAAACACAAACAACGAACATAATAAATAGCGGTGAAAAACATTGATTTTATTTTGAGGCTTTCTTGCACATTTCGAACCTACAGCACATAATCATATACATACAAAGCAAGTACCTCAGGCTTTACTGGCAGTAGAAACTCCAAACTGAACTCATAGTCATTATCTCCTTTGGCCCCATGACCGTGTGCTGTTAAATAAAAGCCAATGTAAGAAAATGCGATGGAAAGACTTTCAGTTTTGGGAATGTAAATATGAGAGTAACAAATGAGTAACATATTTATAAAAAAAGTAAAATCAGGTGAGTAAAAGTAAAATTGCTTTGTGCAGTTAACCACCATTGTTTTAGCAAAGTTTTACTCCTTTGGCATCTAACCAATGATTTGTTGACGTTTTAGTTAAGAATGTCAATGTTCAACACCAACCTTTGCATCGAATTATGTTCTGTTCCACCCTGATCTCAAGATTCTGAAAGTGCATAAAAAAGACAATTTTACATTAGGCAAGACTAGTGAAGGCACTCAATGTGAAAACAAAACCTTTGAGGTTTCAAGATTATGCTGTAAGATTGATCAGTAAATAACTTTTGAGAATCTGTATTTCCTGTATTTGACTTTACAGGAGCTAGGCTAGTGCTTTCATACCAGTCATACATTGAGCTATCACAGTTGGCATGCTCCTGTAAAACCTAAGCACTATTCCGCACTCTGCAATTGTTAGAGGAACATTTCAGAAAGAACAACTAGGCAGCTAGTGACAGGACATAACTAATTAGTTGTATCTTATTTATCATCGAATGTCTTATAAAGAGAAATTGGATCACTAGTCTGTCATGAGGCACTTGCCCCCTCAGCCACTCCCACTACACCATGTAAACAACAAAACTTAATCCTGCTGATTGGCACTTCACATAGTGTGGCAGTCCTGGTGGCACTTCAACTTTAGCAGCACTGTATGCTATTTCTATTTAGAATGTTTAAACTTAGGTCCAGTTTAATTTGCTATTTTACTTCCACAGAAAGCCTCATACAATTTAAAAGTCAGCAATATATTCTATTCAATAAATAATTTCAGACAGGACGTTGTAATGCTCTTTTAATCATTCATTACCCGTCCCTTCCAGTCCTTGTGTATTCCACTGGCGCTACCACTGACTTTACCAGCACTGGCAGCAGCAGCAGCATATTTTTGCTTGCTTATAGTTATAAGGGCTGCTCAGTTATTTTCCAAGATGTGGTGATGGTGACGGCGAAGGTTAGGTTTAAGAACTACCTAGTTTAACAAGTTCTTAAAGCATGAAAGTGTTGGTTTAAAAATTATCAACAAAGGCAAAGCATTTTCTAGGTCGACAAAATAAACAGTGGTGGTATAGGAAGCCAGCTAACCCATTATTATTGCAGCAATTGTTCATTTGTATAAAGATTGCTCTTGGCTTAGCTAGTAGTCGTTTAGGACAGTACTAATGCAAAATGAACTTCGTAATGACATGAAGCATGCTTGTCTGTTGATCAGCGTAATACTGACGATCTGGGCGTTGACGTTGCCGTTACCTTGCTATCGCAGAGTTCAACACGGAGGTAAATTTCATCATGCCGTTGCGCCCAATACACGTGTGGCGTAAGTGCTAACATTGCATTGGTTACTTCGGGTTAACTTTTGATAAGATTCACTTTAGTACGATAATAGCTTGCGAATTCTGCAGGACAATTGTAAACGCGTATATTGAAGACGAGATCAATATGCACTATAGCCGTCACTGAGTTCCTTTTCCGGGGTTGGGCGGAGTCTGGGCGGAGCTATGCAGATAAAGCTTCCTAACAAAATTCGTCTGGCCTTTTTAAAGTAATAACTTGATCCTAAAGCGGGTGTATTGTTGTGGTACTGAATTATTATTCCATCAAAAGCTTAAAGTCGTGTGAACATTCGTCAATTAGTATTACCATCCTCATTGAATCTGATTGAACTTGAAGTTTATTAAATTCAAGTTTCATAGCTTAATGCAGACACCGAGGTTGTCAGATCAGACAAATCCTGTCCACTTAGTCTTACCTGTAATGACATTTTTAATAAATACATTTTAACAATGAAATATAAATCTATAGTAGCGACGACTATGGAGCTACATTTAGATTCTTTAATTTTGTATAAAGATTTGCTACTTATTCCTGTTTCCAACTTGGGACATCGTTCTGCCTGGGCTTCCGAGGCTACGTCCCTGATTGTTGTGCTCAGGTACGCCAAATTTCAAGTTGTTTGTGATTTATAAAGGTGAAACCCGGCGTGAGACGTCCCTACGCATCCAATTATAAATGAAACCCCGGAAGTTTGCGCAATGTTCTGTGTTGTGGCAAAATGCTTACATTTTAGTGAAGGATTAAATAATTTCACCACATTATTCAAATATAGGGAACATAGGTAGTTATAAATATTGCAGGAAAAAGCTGTTTTAAAAGACGGGTCTCGGGTTGGCCTTAACTGAGCCAAATCCAGTCATTTTCCAGACCTTCTCAGACTACTTAGTCCTGTGAGAGTTCAAATAATCAGCACTGAATGAACAAACAAGATTCATTTTTAATTAATTGCATGTACTTAAATAAGACATTTATTGTTTGTAAGAATGGTTATTATACATGAAAGCAATTATATCTCCTTCCCCAGAAGGTATTAGAAGTAAAAATAAAAATGTAAATTTTTTTTCAACAAGATTCACACTTTGGTGAGTGTTTTCTGTCTGCAGCATCAATGGCCTATCTTCAAACACACTGAGAAAAGCACTTTTATATACACTGAGATGCGTTGTTTTGAACCTTGTAAGCTCATAACTGCAGTGTTAAAACACTTATTATTCAACCCACTGTAAACACCACTCTTTCAAATGCCAAAGCTTTAAAGCAGACATCTCATTGGTGTTTCAGATTTCTTTTTATTATGCATTGCCAATTTTCTTAAATCCATACGGTACAAATAGTACAGCCAAAATTGAGTGGTGCTATAGAAATCAATATTCAATTTAATGACAAGGCCTAGATATTGCCAATAGCAAAATCAAACAGTTATTTAAGGTATCCTTGCCTCTCATTACCCAGATGTATTAAAAAACCATGAAAAAAGCTCAAGTCAGTTGAAGACTTCCTTTTCAGTGAGTGAATGTCACTCAATTCTGCTTTCAAGAAACAGTTGGTAGTGTGTTATCTTATAAGAACATCTAAGGAATAAAATGACCAGTAGTAAACAGCAAAAACAGAAAACAAAGGGTGAAGTTGAGTAAAGGTTCAAAGACAGGACATTGCCTATTTTCCTAGGTATTCTGTATTCCTTAAAGTAGCAATGTGTTGGTTTTACCAATCAGTGTCTTGCTAATAATACCCCCTTAATATGTGTACCTATTTCTGAACATTGTGAAGGGATCCAAATTATTGTTAATTATAGAATTCTAATCTCATATCCAAGTAGTCTATCTACAAATCAGTTGATTTCAAACCACCTTAAAAACTATAATAGTCTTTTAAGAGAGCAATCCATTTTTACTGCCTCTGGAAGCCTTTTTCACTTCCAAATCCTGACCCCTAAAATTCCAACATAATTTAATACAGAAGCTATCCCAAATATGAACTGGAGAGTCTGTTGTAGACTGGACAATATGGAATATTTGTAAAGAATAATTTGTCTTAGATGTGAAACAAGAAAAGGAAAATTAGTTTGCCAAACTCACAGTTGCATGCATACGCATTATTTACAAACTGAAAGCGTGTTACCTTTTATTTTGCTCATTCTGATCTTTTTTTTCAACCCTACAATGAGTAAATAAACATGAAAAAAGTGCCCAAAGCAGGATCTAAACACACTCAGACATGGCTTGAATATGATTTACTGTGGTAGTCACACAAGCCCCACACTGAAAATGAAAAACCCAAAACATTACATGAAATTTTCTAGATAACTGAACCTAGGCGCAAAAAGGGAGCGACGTCACAAGTGTGACCAAGGGCCAAGAAGGACTTTGTCCTCAACTAAAATATGCTACAAACAGTACTGTTGTACACATAACATTTTAAATATTATGGTTGAATTTTTTTATTGATATAATTTATTAACTTGAAATAGAATTCAAAAACAAATAAAAATAAAAAGGGGTAACGCAAATTTTGGGAGAACTTTGGCTGAAACCAGTGCTGCCCCAATCGCATTACATCTGCGCTTTAGTCTGTAGAAAGTTGAATAAAAAGCCTATCCTTAATCTTCAATGTACTCCCAAAGGTCTTTCTCGTAGCCCTCGTGCACATGCTGTAGGAGCACTTTTCGCCGACTCTCGCAGTATCTGGAAGAGAAATTTTTTTTGTATTTACAAAAACAGTGAACCTTTGAATGATTAATTGATCGAAACAGGTGTGAGGTGTGGATGAACACCAAAAAGGATTCTTTTAATCTGTAGAATATCGTACAATTACAATCTCCTATTAAAAACTTTCTAATGGAGGACATTAAAGAAATAATTAAGACAATAACAAATTCTGCAACTTTTTCACCATCAGATCGGCACAAGTGAAAAGGATCAGGCAAGGATATTGTGCTACTGCTCACTTGAACTGCTGATTACTTGTCAAAAACAAGATTTTGCACACTTTATCATTTTGTTTCTTTCAAACATTGTATCCAAATAATATACTGGCTGCTTCAAGAATAAGTATCTACAGTCTTCTACGAGTCTAGCGAAGAAGTCACCCTGTCACATTTATCTCGCAACCGCGGATTCATTAGTCCACAACAGACTTTCAGAGGTGTTATACTAATTGTTTTAAGCACATTTTAAATCAGTTATATACAACATGTAAGTATTTTTACAAGCTCCAAAGAACTAACGTGGCTTATGAAATTGCTCGGAAGCTATTTTGGTATATTTTTGACCTGAGCGAAGCCTGACTGGATAAGTTTCTAATGCAACTTATGTGTAGCTAATTGGAAAAATTTACTCTAAAACAGCCTAAACCAATGTAAAGGTTATCTGGACATGTAGGGAGGGATTACTATGGGAGGCACAGGCAAAGATACTGAGGAGAGTATACCGATTGCAAAGCCACATTTAATGAAATTTTCACTCCTTAAATTATTACATGCATGCCCATGGAGCACAACAAATGATAACCCTCATGAATTAAGAACATGAGTCCTCAGACTACAATTCTTTTCCACACGTTTGTGGATATGTTTTTCATATTACTGATAGCCTAAACTAATGCATGTTTTTACTTAAAACTTCTGACTGAGTCTAAACAGGTATCCACAAACTTACAATATAATTTTACGTCAATAAGATTATTTATCTGGTTCTACGGAAGTTCTTTCAGGTACCTGTACTTGTCTTGTACTTTCTGCTTGATGTCTTGCAGGGAGTCCTGGGAGATATCACGCTCCAAATATCCAGACAGCGTCTCAGTGGCATTCTCCAAGTCTGCCTGATTGTTCTGAGAGAAAAAACAGAAATTACATGTTTCATCAAAAAATTTCCTGCAGTAATACCAAAGAACTCATTTACATTGACTTTTCTGTACTCCCAACATGCAGGCCCCAACACTTGCTTTCCTTCTAAGAAAATAATGTTCTTATTTAACATAAACAAATGCTTCCAGCCAGACTAAATAGTCTGAAATCTAAGAATACCAGAAGCCATTGTTAAAAAAAATTATTGGAAGTTGGACAATTGTTAGTAAAACAATTACTAAACTAAACTTTAGTTTCTCCAAAGGAGCAGAGCATATAATGCCAAATCAAATTTGTATTTCTTCTTGCAATAAATGCTTAATGTTCAGAGCTTCAAATGTGAACCAGATGTTTATTTCGCTACATCTACTCTACTCCACTTCAAAGCCCCTCTTACCTCAAAGATAATGGACTGGTTATTCTTCTTGAGGTAGAACGCGAACACATAGGTGAACATGAGGGTGGAGCGGCACTGGCACAGCACATCCACAGCTTTTTTCAGGAACTGCACTTCAATCCAGGACATGTTATGCTGTTGCATCTCCTCCATTTTCTGTTTGACTTGGGCATAGAGCTTGTGCTCAAAGCGCAGGCTCTGCATGTGGTTCATATAGCGATTACAGTAGAAAAGGTACCTCTGCAGGGCAGCTCGGGAGCGCTGCAAGAGAAGGGGAATTTGGATAACATAAACCCTTAAGTTTGTGTAGGGGGGTCAGTTCAACAAAATTCATATTCCAAAGAATTGTAGTTTATAAAGTCAGAGACTCCATGTCTCAAAAAAACTATTAGCTTTGAAATGTTAGTGTATTACTACCTCTTGGGCATCCCTTGCTGCCTTGGCATCATCCTCATTGTAACGATTACAGTTGTACCTACAACAAAATATGTATAGGTTACTGGTGTACAACAAATGACAAACACAAAAAAAACATCTATATAAGCTCTTCCAGAAAAGAGTTGCCAGCTAGTGAGACAAATAATAAATACTACTTTTACAGTCTAGACTAGGAGAATAGTACGACGTGTGCAGTCAATTGAGTAAACTCTTTATTGAACTGAAGAGGCAGATAGGCTGCAAGTCCTATGCATATTGTCATCCAGTGGGCTGAGCAAACAAAGTTTTGGATCAAACTTTAACACTGTTTTAGGTATGAATTGTCTAACTAGAAAGGGTGCTGTAGTTTAGGGAGCCAAAATCAATTTTAGAAAACTTGAATGCAACACTACAACAGGAGGTAGTACTAACTAAAATATTTTTCAAACTTGGTTTAGACTTTTGAATTGATATCTTAAATCCCTTTTTCCTCGCAACGCATTGACTGTAGCTGACACGTTGATTTCTTGGGGATTTTGTTTTCAGATTGAACTATGAAACAGTGCCTACTGTGTTGATACAACATCAGGTATATTTTCTTTTCAATTCTCTGATGATACAACTGGTTGAAATTCAAATTTTACATAAAACAATTCACACAAATTAATAGACTGTGGGTTCATGTATTACAATACCTACCACTGAGCAGTCACCAAGGACATTACTCACTGACAATAATCAATTGACAGTTAGCTGCCTATTAAAATGTATCCCACTGCACTTATTTGGCAATTCCCCAGATGCAAACCGTAGCCTAAAAAGGTGGACAATAGGATATAATTTGGTATCAGAAAGTAATGTCATTGAATAAAAGCTATAGTAAAATGGATTACTTTGTCAGTGAGCTATTACCAGATGGTTTTCAAACTGTGACAACTTCACCTTGGTCTTTCTTTTCTAATATCATGTCTTAGGGAGAGTAAATCTATCCAGGCTGCCTGCCATTGTTAAGAACTGATTGAGTACAACCATAATTTAATAACATTTGCATTTTGTCACGCACATTTTGATTAGATTATTATATTAGGGCTGGGCGATAATGCCTTAAAAACAAATCACGATTTTTGTCTAAAATATAGACAATTTTGTTTTTAATCTAATGTTACTAGATCAATTGTGCCAATAAATTTAGCCTTTTACACATTGTGCTAACTCATTAATGTGAATGAATAGATTCAATCATAGAACAATCCAGCCATAATTTAGATATAGATCAAGTTGATACAGTAACAAGCAGCATCATGTGAAGTGAACATTTAGCATTGTTGCTTAAAATCAACTTCATTATCATTTTAAGGCCTGCTGTGAATAAAACTCAACCCACCAGGCAGAGCCATGGGGTTCCCAGGGTCCCAGGCACACCCAACAGAACTCCGCTTTGCAGTTCTGGTTTCGACAAACCATGTGGTTGCAGCCTCCATCCTTCTCGATGGTCACATGGCATTTAGGACACTCCTGACAGCCGAGGTTGTTGTTCAAAGTTGTCCAGTTCAAGGTTAATTTACACACAGCAGTGTTGAAACAAATACTTTTTAAAGATGGTTAAAGGAATAACCCACTCAAAATACAAATTCACCTAATATCAGGTCAGAGACAACAACCAATAAACCAAGATTTCCTATTGTTGCAGCCCGCAGGTAAGCACCAACACCAGAGTAAAAATATATTTCATATTAAATAGGTATGAAGTTTTAGTAAAATCAAGAACATGCCAGTCTAATTGTATCTATACTTTGCTCAGAAAAGGGCTATATAAATATAGATGTATTATCTATTATTAAAAATGAAGTTCAAATATAGATTCCACTTAGAAATGTATGGTGGTGTATGTTGTTCTGAAGTATATCAAAATTCTGGGTTTTCATTTACTGCTACTGTACACTGATTCAATGATGGTAGTGCTAAACTGTGAGCTGGACAAGGAAGACTGGCCCATTGGTTGGTGAATCTCAAGAATAAAATATCTTGATTATTGTCCGTGAAATTAGGTCAATTTGCATTTTGAGTGAAATATCCCTTTAAATACCTTTGTATTTGCTGCGATCCAGTTGGACGTTTCACTGTCGTCGTCACATTTTTTGATCCACTTTCTTAACCACTGATGAAAAGACATTAATCAAAATGTAACATTATCAATATATTATTAGCTTTTTCCCTGAGTAATATACTTCACAACATAAAAAGCATGACATACCTTACACTTCACAGGATCATGCCAATTCTCACCACAATTGAAGCTGCAATAATTAAAATGAAAAAGGGCATTACCTAATTATCAATATATTTAAGTAGGGAAATAATAATGACTATGAATATGACTAAACACAAAAAAGGTACAAACATAAGTATATACATAGCATAAAATGTTTGTCAGTTAATCTGTAATTTACTGACTCATAAAATGGGGGAATAACATGAAAACAGGCATTTAGGGTTCATACCAAAACTGCCGTCCACATTTGCATCTCACAGGCTTGGCATCAGGATATTGGACTTTGACCACATGATGGCAGTCAGGTGCTGGACACCATTTTAACAGTCGATTGCACTAAGTGGAATAGGACAGCAATAAAATATGATGAGAACTAATGGTTAATAATGCACCCCCATGTCACAAGTCTTTGATGAATTGAACCACCCAAAAACCCTCTACTCTTTCATAGTGCTATCGTATCTCTTCTCAACATAATTCATTCCATGACATGCCTCATATTGCCAAACTGATGTGTAAAAGTTAAGGGTTCACTGCTTTGAGAACACAAAGGTTGATCAAATAACACCAGATCAGTAAGTCCAAGTATCTGATACTTTCAAATGCACTAATGACCAAATCAGCTGCCTGCCCTTGATTAGCTTTGGTGCAGATGCCTTCCAGATAGAACCCTATCTCTATTTTCATAAACAATTGTCACAAATGCTCTTGAATTTCATGATTTACGATTAACATTTTATTTAATATTTTAATCGAAAACAATTAAACATGTGATCTTCAGGCACTGTCCTACTGACATCCCTGTATGAACTCAAGCTGTGGTAGGCAATTTGAATATAGCTGGGATCACTGTATTTCTGCTCCTTCACTGCTCCATTTCATCCCTTATTGGAGAGTCTCTCTTTGCACACGGGTTTTCCAGGAAATGAAAAGCCACGGTCAACACTTTACAGAGGAGAGACGTTCAGGCAACCGAATATACATATGTGATTAACATGTTGAAGAAAAGACAAACCTGCCTAGTTGAGAGAATTGAGGGGCAATGGAACTTAGGGGTGTGAACGTCTGATTTTTTTGTATGTTTTGCATTAAGACATTTTCAGCTTTTACACATGTACACACTGGAAATTACTCTCTGTATTAACTAAGTTCTAATCGTTGATAATGCAGCTATAGTAATTAAATCAAGCATTAGTAAATGCAGTTAACGCAAGCTTTGGGTATAGTTACAATATTATGATAAAATGCATAAAATGCATTCCAAAAAGCTTAGTCCAACCTTGAGATGTGTCAATATAGCTGTATAGCCTACGGTAATATATTAAATATGATTCTGATAATTAATAGCGTGTCGTATCACATGCACGTGAAATGGTAGCAAACAATACAATACTGTAAGCTATGGCCAAGCTATTAGAGAATGTGTTCCGCTATTTGGCCGCCCCTCGATCCACTTTGTTAAAGCCCAGTGATATTGCTGCCACTAGCACTAGTGTGAGTTGTTAGTTCAGTTGGATGCTATCACCACTGATTTTGTTTCCTCTTATATTCTTATAAATTATATTAGCTGTCAGTGTGTATTGACAATTTAATATATCTGATTATATAATATAATTACCGTCCTCAGCATTAACAATTATTCAACTTTTGATGTGGTCATATAATGTAATTATAACCTTTTTATTTGGTCATGCAGAACTGATATTCTAAGTTGTTTCAAAGTCTTACCTCTACAAAACTATTGGTAATCAAATGTTGGTACTTCAACTTCACCTTTGACTCTGTTATTAGTCGCCTGTGAAAAGATTGTTGATAATATTAAAAAAGTATGCCGTCATAATAAGTATAGTTCCTAGAAGTCTCAAATGAAGACCAAACACTCAAATATGCTGCTCCATCAGAATACTTACATGACAGTATTGTCATCTACCAAAATATCACAGCTGTGGGCAGGACAGGATATTGTCTTCAAAAAGAAAATAAATAAACAGTTGTAAGATATTGGAAATCTCCACTAGCATTGTTAACACCACACACCTTACACAAAACAAAGCAATTATCTGAACACTGCAAATAAGAATCAACAACTAAAAAGACGTTATACATATTCCGTCATCACCTGCCTTTAAGACAGGGCACTGCTGGAAAATAGGCAGTCTCAGTTGGTGACCCATTGTAAAAATACATAAATAAGTAAATAATACATTGTAAAAAGTATGTTGTCTTTGCTGCCCGTTAAAAAAGACAGGAGAAGGAGTCACGCATATTTATTTTAAATGTGTATCTAAGTACTCGTGTGCTTTAAAGAACTAACCCTACATAAAAAAATTTACATTTAAGTTTGACAGTATCAAAATTGTGCTTTGAAGATTAAATCTGATGTGGTGATGGTGAAAAGTGATAGTATGAAGTCTCAGCTCATAGTAGACTAGATAAAACCTACACTCATTTTACATTAACACACAGAAAAACGGTTAAAAACAGTCAAACAACTTACAAGTTAACTTGGCAGATTCATGTCAATAAATCATGTTGTGTCTTTAACCTACCTGTCCCATGCCCTCTTCAATGATTTTGGTGGTTAGGTAGTCACCCCAACACTGCATGCAGAACTTGTGTCCACACTCGAGGCCGGTAAAGTACTAAAAAATAGAGGTGTGTTTCAAACCAAAGATTAATATCATTAATCAGTTTTTATTGAGGTTAATTTGATTGAGGTTTGATTTTGAGGCTTTTCTAACAGAGTTAAGCTTTTCTAAAATAGCACAAAGGGTGTATGTAAACCTGTACTTAAGAATGAAGCGTATCTAGACAAGACGTAAAGATTTAGTTTAGTCTAGTCATTGTCACCATTGCAGTATAACATTGTTACGTGTGACCTTACAGTTTCTTATATGCACAATGCATTTACATAATATACCAATGTCCCAGCACTCAAAGATAAGCAACAAGCAAGGTTTAAGACTATCAAATAACAATCATCTTAATAAGTGGATCAAGCATATGAGTAGCTTGAACATAAACAATTCAGATTGTGTGTCAGTTGCTGAGGGTGTCCATGATGTCAACTAGGGCTGTGCGATATGATGATAGAAAAATGTCTATCGTTTCATTTTAGGCTTTATCGTTTATTTCAGTGTGTGGCAAATCACACTCTTTACAGCACTCTTTTTGTCACTTCGATGACACTTTGCGTTCTTCCACACAGCACGGATGCTGGTAGGATGAAGGTAACACAGACAAACATAGAGGAGAGTGAGCGTGACATAAAACGAGGTAATTTGGAACAAGAGAAGGACTCCCAACTAGCTCGTACCTAAAAGAGGGACTACCTCTATCGCGTGGTTTGGGTACGAAATGTAGTACACAGAACAAAAAATAGTACAGAAATCATGCCTCAGACCAGTTCCCGCAACAGACTTAAACACCACAAGCCTCTTTAACCACCTACGAAGGAATCATGTAAGACCGTACGGAGAATCTCTACGGACTAGAGACACAAAACTACAGTTTAGTACTCAAACCAAACCCCAGACTAAAAAATTGCAAGAGGCTTTTGCCTGCGGCACACCATTTGGCAAAGAATCACGAAATGGAAGGAGGTAGCAACTGCTGTTGCTACTAACATCCACAAAGACATGGCCCCTATTTTGCAGAAATTGAGAAACAGGGGTTTTGTGAGTTGGTGCTAACACTTGTTCCAAGGTACACAATGCCAAGCCGAAAAATGATCAAATTAAAAATATTAAAGTACCTTTTATTTTATTTATTTGTATAAACTATGTATTCATTGAATTTACAAAGCATTTAATATATCGTGATACCTCGCCTATATCGGGACATGAGATTGGTCATATTGCACAGCCCTAATGTAAATCCAGGAAAATGATTAATGCAAATACATATGCTGTAATATTTTTTCTCTACTGGCTCGCTTCAGAATTCCATCTATATAATAAAAAAAGTTATCTATAAGTGCCAAAATTAAACCCAAATCCCTATCTTACTAACCGAATTTGGGTAGTTCAAGTAGCAGATCTGGCAGGGCAGATCCTGAGCTGATGACCTCGTGTTCATTAGCCGTGTCCTTGATTTCTTGTTGGGATTGACAACATGACATTCCGAGAACAACTTGTCAAGGTTCCCATCAAAATACCTGGGTGACAGCGACAGTCAAGCAACAACACTTACAGCTTCAAAGTTACACAAAAAGAAAGGGTGCAGCTTTCAGATGCCAAAGTTAACTTGAACCAAAAATTATATTTTGACACAAACAAACACCCATGCTACAAAACAGTTTTTGTTAAATCCATGAATCCCACAATCATACAGCTTTAGTAAATCTTATTTTTTATTTAACTGTTGTTGACAAAGTCTTCATGGTTAAAAATGGGACAAAGTTGAAATAAAACTAACCTTTCCATCAGTTTCTCTTTGTCCCAGTTGAAGTGACTAAGAAGTATTCTTGTGATGGTTGCAGGATTCTACACAGTCACATAAATAGGAAAGCAAACAGCTCAACATACAAATCCGGTGACTTAAATTTGTAGTGCAATTTTTACTTGTACCACAACTACAACACTAACCAAACTTAAACAGACTTATACAACACTGGAACTTCCTTAGCCTAAACTTGACAGTAATAAGATTAGTAAGGTTAGTTGCAAGCGAACATGGTAGCAAGATGTCAGCAACTCAAGTTAACTTAACAGTAGCCTAACGTTAAGTGTATTAACCAACCTCAGAATGTACGAGGGATATAATCGGTTTAAAACAAACTCTGAAATATAAATCACATCGGCCATGTTGTGACTGACGCTATCTGGCCTTGGCTTGGCTTAGTTTAGACCCAGTTAGCGGACGTTGGTAACCGTAACTTGCTTGACTGTATAAACCAAACGCCACTGCTAGCTTTGCTAATAGTAAATAGCTGACGTTTGAAACGTAACGTTCATGCTATTATTAGCGAAATCGTTATGACTCAGGTTAAACGATAAATGCTAATTACTAGCTTGTTGGCTAAGCTAACGTATAGTTACGATACCATGAAAGCTAGCTAGGGTACACATTAGGTTACATTTAGTTGGCGATGTCGAGGATCATCACCATCAACTTTGTTACGTAGCTAACGTTAGCTTGCTAGCTAATGATAATTTATAGTCAAACTATTTAACCAGCTAACGTTAAACCAACTAGTAACTCTAGTTGCTAGTTAGTACGTTAGCAATTTTGACAAAAGTAAACAAACAGTGAGCACTGCAACTAAGAGCAACTTTAACACATAATTGTAACTTTCACTGACAAGTAGCTTTTCCTGCATTTTTGTTCAACCAACCGTTGACTGATATCTTCTTTATCAGTGTTATAACTAGCTAACGTTGCTGCAAACATCTAAGGTTGTACGGCTAAAGTTGACTTCAGTTAACGTTAGCTTGATAACGTAAATTGAATAGCTCACGTTAGCAAACTAGCTAACGGTGCTAACTCGGATCTGCAACTTAGCTGGCAAGATTATTCCAGATGTGTGTCCCAAGTTGCACAAACATTGGCGAACTTTGAATTAATAGAGTAACCAATAAGTTAAGGTTAGCCATGTAGATATTCAACATTTTTTTAACATCAAGTTACAGTTGCGGCCTCCATAAAGCCGCCGCATCCCCGGCTTTTCCTATGATCAGTATTCCCCAAAACACTCTCACCTGGATGACCTCATTGACCTCCCTGATACATTCGACCATATGCTGAAGAATCTGTTCCGCAGTAAGTACTTCAAAACGATAGTCCTCCTCCTCTTGACCGGGTCCGAGACCACTGCCCCCGGTCTCTCCACATTCATCTCGCTCACCACCGGCAACAACAGGGTCCACTAACTCCACTTCCAGGGTGTCGTCTTCGGGATCCTCTTCAGCACTGTCTTCGCTGCATTCTTCTTCCTCGTCGTCAAATTCATAATTATAGCCCTCGTCTGAGTCCATTACTTTGTTGATGTATTATTATAACAATAAAAATGTTAACGCTCTTTTTGAAGTTGAATGTAAGACACAAAGATAAGAAAGACGTAATTATTCAAATGAGAAAAATATTTCCGTAGCCACAGTACAAGCACAGCTGCTATGGAAGCTGCTGCTACGCGTTAGCTAGCTACTGCTACTAGCTGTTCTAACGTTTGACCACCAGATACGCGGTGACAGAAACTATACGTCACGAAAACAAAGTAGAACGTTTTGTTTTAATCAATGATACACAAGTTTTTGTTGTTTAACTCCTTAATATTTTGCTTCAGTTTTATTTCATTAATTAAATAATCTATTTGTTATACTCCAATTCTAAGTGTGTTTGGTTTTTCGTGGTTGCATTAATTACTTGCCCTAAACCCATAGAGAACAATTAAATTTTTTTCTCAAACCCAGACTTTTAGTATTGTTTTCCTTTTAAATTTTTTCATTGGTATTTTGGGTATGGTATGGAAAAAATCACATATGACAAAAAATTCTAAATTGAAGCAATTAAGAATGGTGTGCTGTAAGGTTTCATTTTAGGCCCTATATTGTTTACACTTTATATTAATGAAAGGTGTGCCTCTGTATAAGATTGTAAAGTAGTCTACACCTCTATGCAGATGATACCATTCTTTTTTCCTGTGCATCACCAATAAAACAAGCCATGTCTAACCTTGCAAGGGCATTTAGTGTGCAGCTATTCCTTAGAGATCTGAGATGAATACTTGTTTAGTCAAAGACTTAAAATAATATATCATGCTTTTGTCAAAGGGAAAAGGTTGGATTATACAAAATGTATTTTTTGCATCCTAAACTGATCCCAATTTGAGTGTGCTGCAGTTTAGAAATACTTGGGAATTTTACTAGATGAAAAGTTGTTATTTAGAAAGCATGTGCTTGAACTCACCGAAAAGTGAGGATCAGACTTGGAGCTCTAAATGGGATAAACTCATGCTGGTGGTCTCTTGAATACAGAATGACAATTGTAAAATCAACCCTCTTGTCAGTGGATGGATTATGGTGATATGCATGCAGCCCCAACTATCAAGTCCCTTGATGTAGTACTACAGTTCCTTACATTTTGCAACTGGGGATAGTTTTAGAACTCATTATTGTAGGCTCAAACTATGTAAGACAGTATGTTATTTAAGTAACAGCAGAGAAATACATTGCTTGTTTTTGTTTTTGTTTTTTTGGTTCAAGGGCAATTTGCTTTTTTACCTTATTTCCTATTTTAAGCACATTATCCATTAGTCGTAGGACATGCTCACTAGACTGTATTACTCTTTAAAGCCAAAAAGTTAAAACAGGACTTGGAAAATTAGCTTTCAGCTGTTTTGCCTCTTAAACATATTCTTCATGTTGATTTAGTTGTAATTTATGTATATTCTACCTTTAATTATGGTACTGCTGGGAAAGGGACCTGGTCTCAGTCGGTTATCCCTGTATTAAAAAGCGAAAAAGAAAATCCGTGCTCTTTAAATGTTTTGTTATTGTGATAGTAGGCCTAAGTAGCTACCATTTAAAATGCATAGTGAATAGCATTTCTTCCGTCATGTTATAAACTGAATTTATTTTAGTAGATCTTCTACTTTTAGATGTACAAGTAATACTCTTCTTAAATGTTCTATTGCCAGTGGAATGCCACACAGTGAAACATTTGCCTTGTGATCTAAACACATAGAGACTGTATATTGTCAAGTTAACTTATAGGTGTTAAAGACAGTTTTGAATAGATTTCTTGTTTTTTCAGTCATGGGAAAATTTCTTGGATTTTGAGCTGTCATACCATAGATACCCTCAGACATTTTTAAACTATTAGGAACAATAATGTAGTCATACCTAACCTGAGGCTTTGACTTCAAGTGACATCCAGACATCATATGACTTATGGTTACAGTTTGCATCTAAACTAAATCTTTTCAGAATTTTCTTTAGCATGTGCCTTAATATTGTTTACGAATTGAAATCGGTTTGGCTAGTGTAATTAAGGCTAGAGAGGTGAAAGAAACTGAGATTTGAAATCCCCCCCATTAAAAAAATGCTGACCACTTACAAAAACTATATAAAAGTCATGAAATCTTTCAAACCCATTCAAAAGTATGATGTACATACTGCAATAGTGTTGATTTTGCTCTGTGGAATCCCATAATGTGATATACCCCAACACCACTAGATGACAGCAACCACTATTGATCATATGCCACTCATGCCTATTTATTGTTTATACATAAGCTTTGCCAGAAGTGCAATTACATACCTTTTGATATGTGCAATATTCTGGAATGTAATGACTTGTAAGAAATTCAAAGACTGTCAGTCTATAACTCGGGAGAAAAACATTAAATTAAAGAAATCCTGAATCCCCCTTAAGGGAATACAGTCCACCTTTAAATAAGACTTGAATTCCTCCCCCCCACCAACCCAACACACACACAGTCTTTATGGACCAGTCTTTATGGATCCTTTCCATATTATTTGCATGAGATATTATTTATTAATCAGGGGATAGTGCTTAATGGAACAAGTGTGGACAATGCTGACAGCATTTGCTGTTCGTAGGGTGACTTACGTGTGTGTTGAATTTGGCCTTGTTAGGGTTAGAAGTGAGATTAAGACTATTTAATGTTTATTGCATCTGCAGTTTGTTAAACTAAAAACGTATCACTTGATGTTATTGATCATGCCAAAAAGAAGAACAATCGTATCGTGGCAAAGGTATATTGACATACATATTTAATTGTTTTGTCCAGCATATTGAATCACAAATGTAAAATGTGTAAAATGTATATACAAATGTGCTTGTTTGTGCTGAAAGTTGTAAAAATTGTGCTTGCTGTGGAATAATTGTTTTATAAAAAATGTTTTGCCCCTACATTGCTAATTCAACTTAAAATGTTTACCTTTTAAATCTTGCTACGCTAACAAAAAAAGGCTTCTTTCTTTTTTCTGTTTTATTACAGTAACAGGTGTTTCTTTGTTTTACAAAAATACAGATTATTGTCATAATATTGGAAATTCAACTAAGCAGTAATATCATCGTCTTACTCAGTCACAATGGGGTGGCAAATGGTTAAACAGTAGGGGGCCATTGGTTTCATAGATTTAAAGAGTAACGGTTTTCAACTGATGCCCATGATTTGGGCATATTGTACACACACAGACAGACAGACACACACACACACACACACACACACACACACACAGGCACACAAGCACACAGCACAAACACAAAAACAACAACACAGGTGGATGGATGGGCTGTCATTGTCAAGTCAAAGGGGCCGGCCATGCACTTGAAGTGGCTGGGGGTGGGGGGGGTATACACAAGGTGCTTTGTTACACAGGCCAAGCAGGAGGAGGACCAGGGACAATGCTGCTGTTAACACTCCTGACGGGGACCTTTGGGTCCTCTGAAACTTTAATGTGATTTGGTGAGCAACCTGTGCATGGGGAGGTCAGAGATGAGTCCAACCGAACACCGGCCTGGGGTTGTCGTGTGTCGTCGCCTCTGAAACTAGAAGCTTGCGTGGGGGCATCGGGTGCTGGTCTAGCTTTGTCCTGCATGGCCTGGATAATGAGGCATCTGTCTCTACCAGGGGTATGGAGAGCTGGGACTCAGTGTCTCTCTTTAAAAGAGCACAGGTTACCAATCTGATTTACACAAGGCAAGCTAGTGACCTGATCTCAGTCAGAGAAGAAATGTTTGAATTATTTATTTGTTTTCATTTGTGATTTGTAGTTTCTTTCAATGTATCGCCTATTTACAAAGACTTACTGTAGGCAGATTGTTTATATTCCATTATCCTACCTTACCCTTTTTGACAAGATATATCATACCCTTACCCTTTTTGGCAAGATACTTCCATACATTTATAAAGTGTAGAAACCCTTTGCAATGTAAAAGAGAGGTTGCTATGATATTTATGGAACGAACTGGGTTGCTGAAAATAAAGTTACAAACTATGTCAATCCATCCATACACATATGCTAGCACAGTATGCCAATGGTCAACAAATAATTTCCCAGCATGTGGCAGTGGACAAGAACTAAAATGGCCACTCACCTCTCCTCCCCCTGGCAGAGTGGGTGTACTTGGCAATAGACAGGAAAGGTGATCTCTGGGGGGTTTTGTCCCTGTGTAATCAGACAGCGACATCATCTATCATGAGGGGGGAATTACAGGGGGTTACAATGGGAGATAACATAATGAGTGGGGCCACAGTGGCCTGTGGAGGAACAGCTCAGGTTCCAGACCTGATTAGAATGGGCTAGCTCAGTGCTTTTCAAACTGTGGGTTGGCAAGTTGATTTGAGAACCGGAGGACAAACTGCCTCTTTCAATTTGCCATGCTGAGCAGTACAGGCAACTACCACCGCTAAGTCTTTGTATTACTTACATTACTCTATGTATTTGATAATATGAATGAGGTAACAAACCGTTGAGACTTTTCCTTGTGGCTAGGGCCAAGATTTTTTTAGCGAATGGACACTACACAAGTATAGATTATGGTACATTTTGGGAGCAGAAACATGCTTTAGGTTGTATATGTAAGCATTAGCGCCCTAACATATTCCTAACTGAAATAGCATGTTAATAATAATAATATTAATTATTATTATTATTATTATTATTTCATATTAAGCACTTTTCTGAAACCCAAAGAATCTTCCCAAGGTACACAGTAAACATGGTAACAGACTATGACACAGGAAATAGAAGATGTCAGAAAAAGAGCAACATCAGTTCAAACTAAGGAAAAATAAAATAATATAACAAAAAGAACAGAATATCAGTTGAAGGATAGAACAGGTCATTAATCATAGAGTCAATTAATGGTAGGCTAGAGTGAAAAGAGGTTTTAAGGCAGGATTGAAAGATTGATAGTGAGTTAGAATTGTGAATTAGAGCAGGGGGAGAGTTCCATAATTTGGGTGCTACCCCAGAGAGTGTACAATCCCCCAAGTTCTTGAGTTTGGATTTGGGAATGACCAGTTGACCAAATAAAGGAACCCGGAAAGATGAGTTGCAGGAGGTCAGAAAGGTAGGATGGGGCCATGTTATGTAGAGCTTTATAGGCGAGGAGAAGGACAGCACAACTTGGTAAATGATAAGAACATTATATTTCTTACTGCTAACTAACTCCAGTATTCGTAAAGAGGCCATGCATTAGTTGCAGCTTGTAAATAATGCGACCACAAGACTCAATGAGAACAATGAAGACAAAACCGATCGCTCTTGTGCCACACCACCACACAGACTTCCAGTTGAATTTGGAAATTAGGTTCAATTATTTCACTGTTGAGTAATGTATCATGATATTAAGAGTAAAATAAGAATATTGCACAAAAAAAATAGATAATGATAATACTCCTAGTATTAATTATGTAATATTAAATATCAATTATTGGTAGTAGTATATTATAGTATATTATTTAGAAGCGTGATCAGACTAAAGTCCATCATAACGGTGCTTTATTTTGAATAGGCTTGAGCCAATCAGAATCAAATATTTTACAAATTCATAGTGTAAAAACTTATAATATACATTATTTTAAAGTCTAAGAAGTGCATTTTGGGGACCAGTTTTTTTTATGTTTAAAAAGAACGTAGGTTGATGTTGTAGGTTTTCAAGTGGTCACCTTTCCTCCTGGATGTTTTGTTAAATTGAGCTCACAATGTCTCATCCAAGCCAAGTCTTTCATGTTTACTCTCAGCATGGCCAATATGTGTTTATTTTTATTTTGTACAATATCGTCTAGTTAGTAAATTATTTTCTTCTTTGCTGATTGGTGTGGTTTGTGTGTTTGTCTCTAGGTGCACACGTTGGTCTATTTCATACGCCAGAAAGTGGAATGTGTGGGTGGATCCAGACACCATATGCCTGAGCAAGTGACAAAATCCTGCCCTTCCTATTGTGACAGCTATTTACAGTAAGTGTGCACTGTCGTGTGTCACTGACTTAGCAAACACAAAGCATGGTCTGTCCAGCACTCTCTGGCCCCACACTCTCACTCACTGACATGTGCCACTACCCACTAATCCACGACTGACGCCTCTCTCCAGCCCAACAGTTGACAGAAGAAGAATACTTCAACAGGGCACTCAATCTGTATTATCAGGTTTGTGTAACATCAGACAACCTTTTGAAGTTGTTTATTTAGGGAAATGTGTTCATTTCAAACCAGTTACTTTCAGTTTTTTTCACTGTTAGCACGAGCTAAATATAACTGTTTAGGATTATTTCCTACAATATAATGTACACTCAAACAAATATGAATCAAATTTGGGCATATCATTTTAATTATGTTCTAGCTGATTATGAAGAAATATGTTGAATTAGTAAACGCGGGAAAACTTGTGCCAGGAAAGACATCTGTTTGGGATGCTGGCCACTAAGCTGTTACGGAAATGTTATTGTTCTAGGGTGACTCATTTTGTAACATATGTGCTCTTGCAAAGTCCATTTGAGAGTTTAAGTTTGTGATGCAATAAGCCAAAACGGACAGTATCTGTCTCATTCATGCAGGTCAAAAGAATAAACACCTCACTAACTTCAGGATAATCAATGTGCATTGTCTCCCAAAACTGAAAATTTTGTGTATGTGTAAAAAAAAGGTTTTGTATCAAATGTTTTTATCTTTAACAACATGGAAATATAAATTGTAATACATTTAAACTGATAAACTGATTCATATATTTTCCCATATCTACCTAACGATACTAAGTCAAAGTCATCAATGCAGGCACTTTTCAGTCATGAGCAATAACTGGTATTTTTTGGGAAGTTTTTGAAGTAAGTACACATGTTAAATTTACTCTTTGCTTGTGATGTTTACTTAAGCAAATGATAATCATTCTCATTGTGGCAGATGGTAGGGTGCTGATAATCCCAGATGAACACTGGCCTGACCCCCACAGTCACTACTTAAAGTACCCTCCCACCTGCACAGCCAAAGAGGCTCTTTAAAACTCATGAATAATAGCGATGTCAGCAGTCAATAGATGAGCCAGAGGAAGAAGTGGGCGGTATGTGCATGGTGTGGCTTTTAAGTGCCATTGGGACTGGAGAACATCCAAACTTATGTACTGTGGTTAAACTGCATGCAATAGCCCTATCCTCCCATCTCCAGATAGTCTAAATAACTACTTCACTAGTTCAATTATATCAGATTACGTCTCACCGTAGAGTACTCAAATTACAGTTTTGCATCCACTGGCTGTTCTAACTTACATGATCAAGTGTTAACAGTGCATTTTGTGGCAAAACAGCAATGGTTGCACAAAAGACATTTCCTCATCTCAAGTATAATCTTTTACACACAATTTATGTCAGTTTTAACTAATTCTTTGTCGTGATGGTTGCGGTAAATTACGTTTTTGGAGGATAAACATATGACTTGACCCATCTTTATTAGTTTGTATAAATGTATCCAGTAGAGACAAGAACATTGGGAGAAAAATGTAATGAGTGACAACACAGGCCTATGAAAAATACATTTAATTACAAAATTAATTTGTGATTCATAATAAACATAATTATTTCGTTCTTTACAAGAATCTTTACAAGAGAGTGTTAAGATTCTTAAACAATCAATTAATAATAATCAATTATTGAACATCAACAGTTGATATTCCTGGGATATCAAATAATAATATTATTCACTCGCATATATGCACAATCCTCACGTTAAATTTATATCGGCCAAAGACTAATTATAATACTTCTGACCATGCTCATATTCAGGCACTGAAAACAACATTGGTTGTTGTTTTTTCTGCTGACAGCATCAAAATCTTACTCTTTACCATCTGAGATTTAGGACAGTGCAGAATGTCACATCTAACAATGGAGGTTAGCGCAGGGGCATAGACACCTTAGGCTTCACACATAGTTACTCCTGTGCATTATGTTAATATTTAAAACATGCAAGTCCCCAATACTAGCAATTTTGCAGACATATTTTCATATAGTAACCTATGTTAAATTGTTCTTTCTAGAGGTCTCGGTGTTCTGTCTAGATTGTGTCACATGTCATATTTTGATGAAAAAATGGTGCATATATGGTGCTGGTACCATCGTTTGTAGTAGCTTATCTTGTCAAAGCGTGAATATTATTTATTTGACTTGTTTTTTAACCCAGAAAACAAACATGAAGAGCACTCACCTAAAGCGCTCTTTCAATATTGTCTAGTCTGATCACTACAATGAAGCAGTGGAATTAATTGTGTGGCCAATGAAAGTCTAGTGGGCGGATCTGACAGCCAGAGCTTTCCAACTGACGCACAGGTAAGAGGCTCAGCTTCAACAGATCAGATCCAACTGACGGCTTTATTACCTTGTTATATAACAAAGCTGCACATGCAGTACACTTGTAAAGATACACAACCTATAGGAAGATCGCAACTCTGCCGCTGTCAGCACTCGCCAGATCAGATTGAAGGCCCTGGCCTGCCAAAGTCACCCCCCCCTTTTTAGGTGAACCCCCCTCCCCCTGTGAGCTGTACTAAGACTCTGGAGGGGAGCAACCTTATGGTTTAGTTAGCATTTGTTCATCCTCTTTGATATTAGGAAGCTGGTAAGTAAGTAAATATGTGATGTTATGTGATGTAATAAGTTATCTTTCGTAATGTTCATTTCACATTTAAATACAATAAATACCTTAAATTTATACAAATTGAAGATAAATTATAATGTAATAAAAACAT
>JAVQIZ010006807.1:0-58335 GCA_036023535.2 Galaxias brevipinnis
CTCTCTCTCTCTCTCTCTCTCTCTCTCTCTCTCTCTCTCTCTCTCTCTCTCTCTCTCTCTCTCTCTCTCTCTCTCTCTCTCTCTCTCTTCTCCTTGAGCATAGGCTTTGAAATTTTGGATTGAACGTTTATTGAATTTGTTTGTATTTATCACATTTGAAAAGAAAGGGAAGCTCTGTCTCTGCTTCTTCTTGGGAGCTAGTCAGCACAGCTTTCAGGTCAGCCAGGTCTACCTGTGACGGCTTTTTTCTATGGCCATGCTGTACTCCATCCATCAATCCATCCATCCATCCATCTAGAGATACTGTTCTCGGTCACATATTGTATAACATATTTTGGCAACCAGCACTCAATCACAGCAAATAACAGTTCAAAGGTGGTGTGACTAATCGTGGATCACATTTATGGATTGATTGGCATGTCAATACACAACCCTAACAAGGTGCTGTCTCCAAAAGCTGTAATTACATGAAAAGGAACACATAACACAGTGAAAAACATGAGCAAGGGGAAATCCCAAATGTTTGTTGTGATTATTACTATAATTATTTGTTTTGTTTGTTTGCTGCTAAGTAGGGAAAATGTTTTTTCCAAATGCCTTTTTGATAAGAAGAAAATTGTATTAATTAAAATGTGTCATGGTCTTTGGCTTGGCCTGTCAAGTATTATTCCTAGTCTTCCCATTATATTAATGATAAATCAAGTAACAAAAAAAAGGAAAATAATTTAAACAATTTAAAGGATATGTGTTGATACGTCCTTGTAGATGTTTCAACTGTTTATCCACAAATCAGCCCTGCACGTCTTGCTCTCCTGAATATGAGTATTACTGTAACTGGTATTACTAACTAACTAACTAATAAGATAGTAATGTAAATACCAGTGTCATTTCCCCCACTTAAAATGTAATGTAATTTACTGTATCATAGCGTAAATGTTTTTACTGTATTATACTGTCAACAATAATGTAATCATACTATAAAAAAATGAACCTGCATTAATTCATGTAACAAATCAATGCTGTGCCCACTAGTTTCATCATATTTTGCTTGTGTTTTGTTTTCAAAGCCAAATGCTAAATTGTTTCAGAATCCTACTTCTCAGGATAGCAGGGTAACTAATCTTGACAGAAATCTAGGGCTGCAAGATAGCACATCCAGTAAGAACCCTTGATTAGAGTGTTCTCTGTGCAGACAGCCTACCTATGAGATCATCATGGCCCATGAAAAAGTACAGTGCTGTTTTAGGACAATTCTATGCAATCCAGTGTTTGGATTCCACATTATTGTCATCTTTTCTTAGATGACATACAACTTAGAATTATTGTCATGATTTATGGATGAATTATCATGATTCATAGATGAGTCCCCTTATGATTTCTGGAATTGTATAATACGTGTTGTCAGATCAATTTGATCAATATAATCTCTTCTCAATATGCCAATTCAATTCAACTTTAAAGCAACCCCCCATAATACTGAAACATCTTTTTTTAAGTATACAAGATCACTAATGTCATGTTGTTATTTTTCTATGTAATTTTAGCACTGGGAAAAATAACAACACGTGACATGAGTGGGCATCCTGAGCCTAGTAAATGTATCTGTAGAAACAGATTTGACTCGAATAAACAATAACTTTTAACAGAGAGAACAATAATGTTTATAAATTTCAACTTATGTTTGATGTTGAATAATAGGAATGGCATCAAATTATGGTAGGCACTTATGAGCATTTTGTTGTGTTGGTTCATACTAAAAAGGTCACAAGTGTTGCTCTTTACATTGGGCCTACACTTTACATACAATGCCTGTGTTACTGTATTATAATGTAATTGCACAGAAAATGTGAGGAGTAGCTGAGGCTTTATCCGAGGCTGATGTTACCTAGCAACAAGGTATTGCAGGGCTTATCATATCTAAACAGAGCAGAACAATTTTAAATCCACTAGACTGTATTCAACAGAAGTTTGTTACACTATGCATTTTAGCTTACATAAAATATATTTTGAGCAGATTTTGCAAATACAATGCTCACTTTTTTAATTTATAACAAAACACAACAACCTAATTTGGAACAAATCCCCACGGTTCATAAGCATCACCGAAGGTAATTAATTTCAGGATAAAAACCTACCCCATTAATCATTTCAAGTAGCCTATCTCTACTGCTGTATTTCCCAGAGTTCTGTCAATAAGTCCTTCTCAATCATTAGTATGGCTTTTCCACAAGTGACTAATGAAGCAGTGGTGTGTGCACCAGTTTTAACCCATTATGTATGGAGGCCCTGAGAGGCCAAACGAACTGCAAATTAAGAAAACATCTACCTCGATTTGAGAACACACGCGCAGCATTTAGGAAAAGCGCTGCAAATTCAGACAAAACATGCAAATAGACAAAACACAAGCAAATAAAGAAAACATTTACATCAATTTGACAACACATGCGCAGCATTTACAAAACACGCAGCAAATTCAGACAACACAACACATCACAGAAATGCACTGTAAGTACACAACACACAACACATTACAGAAATGCGCTGCAAATAAAGAAAACACAACACGTTACAGGAAATCGCTGCAAATACAGAAAACACAATACCTTACAGAAATGCGCTGCAAATCACAAAAACAAAACACAACAGAGGTCCTTTGTTCTTGTGTTTTCCTTGTCACTTTTAGGTGTCCTGTGGAAACATTTCCCTTGTGCTGCCTGTGTTTGCAGCACGTTTCTGTAATGTGTTGTGTTTTCTGTGTTTTCTAAATGCTGTGCATGTGTTGTCAAATTGATGTGGATGTTTTCTTAATTTGCTAGTGTTTTGTCTATTTTCATGTGTAGTCTGAATCTGCAGCGTATTTCCAAATGCTGCACGTGTTGTCAAATCGATGTAGATGATTTGCTTGTGTTTTGTCTATTTGCATGTGTTTTCTTAAGTTGCAGTGCGTTTGGCCTCTCAGGGCCACAGTAATTTTGGCTATTAAAATATATTGCCCCAGCAAATCTGACTAGCAGGGAAATTTGAAAAACAACAACTAGAAAGTGATGTGTCGACTTCAGTGTGTTGAGGGGCGCTGGAATCACAGGTTGCCATGATGACAGGCATTTACAGTAAAGAAATGCTACCCTCTATTGGCAAACCTATGAAATAACAGTAACATCTACTGCATATTGGATGCAGTTTATGAAGACTTTCTGCAGATGGAGCCCAAAACAGTAGTTGTCTTTTGGAATGACCAGACAATTGCAACAGTAGCCAACTGCTAGCACACGTTAATGTTTGTTTGAAAAGTATGCAAAGTTTTTATTTTACCTTGTAAAAATGTTGACTGCTGAATATCTGCCCCTTCTTTGAACATAAATACAACTGAAATGATCGCTACTAAAGTATAACTAACAATTTATTAAATCTTAAAAAAACATCTAATTTAGTTGTGTACTTCATAAATGTTGCCTATTAATATTTTATCAAATATGAAATATCAGATTTTCTCTAGAAGGAGGCATAGAATCACGTTTAACGGCAATCTGGGGATACTTTATTACAAGAAATAAAGTAGTTGAGAGTGAAGTTTCATACACCATGAAGTATTTAGGCATAGTCACTAACAGCTAATTGTCCTGCACACTTTTTGTCAGATAAGGAGGGACAACATATAACCTACGCTGCCTAAATCCTAAAGGTTTATGTGTTGCCTGATAAACAGGAGGATGTCAGTACAAAATTAACAAATAATGTGTACTGTTGGCTCAAATCAAATAAGTGAGATATTGAGTCGGCCTATTGGATCAAAATAGGCCTATGTTTAATTGTAGTTGTTTTCCAAAAGGACGTTGTAAACTGCTGCTAAATCCATGTTGGCATTTATCAAAGATGGGTTTTTTCAGCATTGAGGATATCAGCCATTAATGACAAGAGGACAGGCCATGACCCACTTAATTTATGTCTTATGTATTTTCAGCTCAAAAGGCTTTGTTTGTAATCAGTGCCATGGACGCACAAGGCAAACATTTGTAAAGTATTGGACAATAATAAAAATCAACATTATTATTTGAAAGTTAGGTTTTTAGACAAAGGCCTACTGTGATTCAGATGGTTAATTTGAAATGTTGGCCTACATGGCAAGCAGATTGATGTTTTAAAGATCCTTCCATCCAATCTTACCTTATCACCAACCCTACAGAGATCTAACGCAATAAGGTATGAGTAAATCAAATTAATCTCAGTGTAATAAACTGTCTGTAAAACCTTTTAAATAATAAATGTACCTAGAGGCCTGCTGCTTCTCGGCGAACAGGAACCATTTCTTGGACATGCTGTAGACTTAGAACTATCAGTTATGCTATAATCGTTTCATGATGTCCTATGGACAGGCACAAAAAGCCATGGCATATGTAAGAACGTCTTCGATCTATAACCTTCAGTTTACATGGCCCACCTGTTAGGATGACTATTTGAATTGGACAAATGAACAGGTATATGGACATGCGGACGTGGTTAACATTTAAAACTCAAAGGGGCATCGGTGAAGAAGGGTCTCATCGGTGCTGCGAAATAGGTTACACACTACGCAACGTCTCTCACAGACCTAATATAAATCAACAGAATGTGGCGCTATCATTCTAAACCAATGGATGAATGCTTGTAACAGGTTGCTGCTGACGTCAGACGTTGTGGGGCGAGCATACTAGAGCTATTGCGGGCTCGCACTCGGCTGAATATTTTTTATGGAAAATGCCTCCGGATTAACGGGTTTTACCATTATGGGGAACTGGGACCCCACAACGGGGTGGACAGACCGGCCGTTATTAAGAGTAAATAAAGGCGGTTAGTTAAGTTGCAAAACCCTCTTTTTTTTCAATAACAGACATGCAATATGCTATAACACCGCAGCAAAAGAGGGAGTACCCTGTCGTTAGCAAAATACAGGGAGTGCTTAATGCAACTACGCTTAACCCATGGACATTTGAATAAAACAGGTGTTGCAGTGCTTTTAAACTGGTCCAAATAGGGAAGAGAGTCTATGGATAAACTATCGATTGATAGATCCGGTCAGACTGACCCCGATACAGGGTGGGTTCAGCCGGAATAACTCAGCTAATCTGATAGGCTTTTTGTCCGCCGGTTGGCGATGTCAGCTTTCTGCCTCGAACTGCACACATCGACTTCAGACGCCGTTTCAGCACCGCTAGAGCTGGACAGCGACTGCATGGAGCACCAGCTAGATCAGGCCAACACAACCCTACAAGAAACAGAAAGATTTCAGGACCACTCGCTTCTCAACATTAGCTCTGGGAACCTCGGAATGGCGTTGGAAGAGGAATTGGCCATGCTTACAGGGGAGAGGGACGGCGAGGACGAATTATTAACATTGGAAGAGCCTGTGATGGAACAAAATACAGATTTGGTGTCGCTCTTCCGTCAAAAAGAAAAAGACCTGGTTTTAGCTGCTAAGCTTGGCAAGGCACTTCTAGAGCGAAACCAGGACCTGACTAAGCAATATGAGAAGATGAACAAAGATCTCCATGAAAAATTAGAGGTAAGAACTAAACAGACCTAATCCGCAACACGTAGGCCTAAGTCCCTCTGTCACCTAATATTAGGGGCCGACAGTCATAGATGGCAAAGCCAACGCTACCATATACTTTTGGAAGTGGTAACCCAATCCACATATTTGGACAATTAATATTTTGTAATGAAAAGTTTCATAGTAAACCTCATTGTGATTCTTAATCAGGCACCATATAAGGCTAGATATACGTACGGAACTGTATTGCTATTGCCATGCTTACGGCAGAGCTTTTGTTCCTCTTACATCTAAAATCCCCTAGACCACCCAGCACATGGCCAGTGAGAAACAAAGACTAATCCCCTGTTATGGCCATATTCTACTGTAGTGACTGTACATCTGCTTAGGGCTATTATCTACACTTCGACACCATGCCATAGTCCAGAGTAGGCTAATATCAACAATACAGTTGACGTTTTTATACAGTGGAAAGCAAGTGTGTACAGTTCAACATTTCTCCTTCTGACTACTTTTGGTACATTTTATTGTATGCTCCCTGACTGATCATGCTTCTTTTAAGGCATGAGCTACCTGTCCATTGGTATGCCAGATGTTGGATTCATTCTACATCTAGGCTAATGACCTACACACACTCACTACATTCAAAGATGAAGACGAAGTCCATACGCATGCTCTGTTGGCTTTTATAGCATACATCCAAGTTCTGAGCTATTATTTTGAAGTGTGCAGGACTGCTTTTAGTCATGACAACTGGTAATTGTCTTTTTTTTCTATGTGAATCTTTTCTCCACGCACACACAGCACCTGGAGCAGGAGAAGCACGAGCTGCGGCGGCGTCTGGAAAACCGTGAGGGGGAATGGGAGGGCCGCGTGGCCGAGCTGGAGACAGACGTCCAGCAGCTGCAGGGAGAGCTGGAGCGCCACCAGATCCAGCTGAGAGAGGTGGACCGGGACAAGACCCGGGCCATCAGCGAGCTGTCAGAGCAGAACCACCGGCTCCTGGAGCAGCTCAGTGGGGTGAGTTGGCAGGCTCTCTTCCAGTCTTGGCCTTGCTGTGTGTCTTGTACCCGTGTGTGTGTGTGTGTGTGTGTGTGTGTGTGTGTGTGTGTGTGTGTGTGTGTATATGGGGGTTGGGTGTACCCTCAGGGACAATCAGTCCGTAGATGTCTCACTCTGGCCCATCAAACTGTGTTTAGTCAAGTGAAGATGTGTCTCCTAGTGGGGGTCTCATGCACATGAATACATTCATGGACCCTGTCCTCAAATCTCGCTTTTTATACCTCCATCATACGGCTGCTAACTCATCAAAATTGTAGTTCACACGGTGAATAATTTAAAACAATTTGACTGCACGCTTCGTATGCATTACTCTTTTGCATATTGACAGCTAATTTGGGCGCAGTTATTTAAAAAGGAGAGCAAAAGAGTGAAAACGAAAGCAGAGGGGGGAAGAGTATAGAGCACAAACGGGTGAAGTTAGCCCCAAGGCGTACGCGTTTCAGGAGAAGCCGAGATTGATTCAGCTCCATAGTAGATCTTGATTGATGGAGCAGGGGGCCCTGGGTGTGGGTAGGTGCTACTCTTGATTAGACTCCCCTTAGCGGCTCCCCTGTCGGCCCCGCCGGGCCCAGTCTAATCACTCAGGCTACACTAAAGAGGAACACACTGACTGGACAGAACAGCCAATTACCTCCAGGCCAGCTTACATTCACATCAGGGAAATTATATAAATATTTAGTTCAGAGGCTGACCGTGTGTGAACCCAACTTTCAAAAAAAAAGAAACGTTAATGAGAGACTAAAAAGCGGGACATCCCAGTATACCGTGCTACCAGCAATCGGATCATTCGCGTTCAGGCTTCAGTTCAGTTGTGTCATGGAAGCTTTTGTGTTAGAGGGCTACATATCGACGGAAACTAGCCTCAGATGACACCGACCATGCTGTGCTTATGAAACACAGCAAAGCAGGCCATGTATTGTCAGCTGTCAGTTAGGTGGAGAGACACAGTGGCAGGTAAGAGGCGGGAGGTGAGGCCACTTGTTCAAAGGCCTCTGAGTTTCAGATAGAAGGGGATTGACAGGGGAGCACCTGCTGAATCTGCCGCGAGACGCTCACAGTGACAAGGCTGTTGTCGCGGGTCTGACACTGTCGGCAGTGTGCTGTCGGTTCCCTCGGGAGTCCTTGTGATCCGCAGCCAGACAGATGCTGCCTCCCCAGCCCGGCAGGGAGAGAGCTGTCTTTGGCCTTTTTTTAGCGCTGCTCCTCCTCGGATGCTGCTGCAGGCTGAAGGCGGCTTATAGACCCAGTGGACCTGCTCCCCCTCGCTTCTCTTCTCTCCTCCTCTCCTGGTCTCGTCTCTGAGCAGATTACGTTCTTTCCTGCCCTGCCCCAGCATCATCATCAGTCTCCCATCAAGGGCTGCTCCCTGACCCAGTCTGCTGCTTCAGACCCCTGCTTTAGCATGCACTTAGCATAATTAGACTGCGGTTGATTTAAAAGGGGCCGGGGTAAAAAACCTTCTTATAGACATCCCCCAAAGAGGTCTGCGTTGTGTTTTGGGAGCGCTTGTCATTTGGCCGTTATGAGTCAGTGATATTCATGAGTGCTAATCGACTGTATTGATCTGAGTCCCATGATTCACTGCATTGGGGAGGCGGGGAGGCCAGCTGGGTAATAGAATGAATTAGGTCAGAGCCAGTGCTTCCTCTGCTGGTTACTAAGCAATGAATGGTCTGCCCTGCTTATTGTACACCATACCCCACCTCTACAGACAGCATCCAAGTCACCCTGAGAAAACTGTGCTGTTGTATTGTGAGTATTTATAAAAATCGTATGGGGGCCTACTGTTTTCATCTGCATCTTTCCTTACCAAATCCCCTGAACAGCAACACTTGATTTTGTTAGATGGTAAATCAGTGTATTGGAGAGCGTTTGTGTGTATTTTGTTCCTTTCAAGAATAAGAATTACTGTATGTTTCAGACATCTAATTATGTTGTCCACCTTTACTCAATGTACAGCATGCATAAAAGTATGTTTAGTCATCTTCCCAAAAAGTACTTGGGAACTTGTAGATTACACGAGTTTTTATGGTTGCTAGGAAACCCACTTAGGCCATTTACACATCAGCTAGGGATAGTCTTAATGTGAGTGGTTTCAGAGCCTTCTATTCTATAGTAACGTATGCGTGTGCTAATCTGTTGCAGTCTTGCGATCAAGGCTCTATAGAGCCTGGCAAACGAGTCATTGTGTGTCTGACAGGTCCTCAGAGGCTCATTTCCTTTTGAAAACTTTAGATAAGGAGAAACACAATACAACCAAAATAAGATCCGCCGTCTGTCTCTTGTTTGTATTCAACATGGGTGACCTTGGTGTGGTAGAGCAGGAAGTGATGTAAGGTGCAGGGTAAGACGCAGTGCTGAGGGGATTAGACTGTAATCCTGCGTAATAGCCTTGGCGTATGCATTCAATCAGAGGCCACAGGAAGCAGCACGCCTCATACGGCATGTCCTCTCAATTAATCAAAGCTGGTACAACAAAGTGTCGTGGACCAAGAAGAACGACGAGGACACACATCCTACTTTTATCCCATGGCTTAACCTTAGACCTGCATGTCACCACCTGGAGTCAATCCATGGGGAAAAATGCTTCTCAAATAAAGTTGCTGGATGTGTGAAAAGTAACAGTGAAGCAAAGATACGCCAGACAAACATAGATGTTGTGGTAAGGCGAGCGTTCTGGCCTGGGGCTGTGGTGTGAGGAGAGACAATCCTCCGAGGCCTAATCTGATCAGAGGGAGCCAGTCGGGAGGAGACGATTCTTCAATTACATTACTGCACATGCTCAGAAGAGGCACGCACAAATGTATGCATGCTTTTATAACCTTTATATAAGTTTCAGCTTGGTGTCAAAGCAACCATGTCAAATAATGTCAATAACAAGTCCCTTATTACTTGTTGAGCAGATGACTAAAGCATCCTTGTATGCTAACTTTAAAGATAGGAGGACTACCTAATTTGGGAACCAAAATCTATTAAACCATCCATTCATTCATGTTTTGGAAGGAGCTTTACACAGCAACTCCCACTGACCCTCTCAAATTCGCAGGGCAGAAACTATCATGTGCTACAGTTTGTCCGTAATCCATATCAATTTGTCATAATCATAGATCATAAATCTCATATTGGCACAACAGATGAAAGACAAGAGCTCCTTCTGGTTATTAGCGTTATTACTGCATAGTTGCATAACTACAGTTGTTCTAATGGAAGACTGATTATGTAAGTGTTTCCATTGTGGAGTTTGTTGCATGACTTGAATCCTCCGTCTGAACTAGGACAACTGTGTGCGCTCAGAAAATGACTAAGGAAAATACTAGAAGCACTGAAACAAAGTCGGTGCTTCGCCGGTCCAGCCTCTCCCTGGTTGCTATGACGACCAGAGTGGCATACGCACTGAAATTCCATGCGTTGTTACCATGGGAATGTGCTCTCTGCGGTACAGGCATATACAGACATCCGTAGAACTAGACACCTCTCTAGTGCAACATAATAGCAAGTTAACAAAAGACCCACAATGCACCTTGAGCCGTACAGGTTTGGAACACCATGTTCTAAGGCTGTGAAGTGAGATTTAACTCCAAACACTTTTCCTGTGGACTCACTGTGTATTTGTATTTTCCGTTCCTGAAAGAGGATGGACTGGACAAGATTGACTATACGTCTAAATTCAGAGACTGAATGTGCTGGGCTTGTCTGCTAAGCCATCCTTTGCTGTCCTAGATTCTGTCTTGAGTAGTCTGTTCCTCCCTTGTACATTGTGGCTCTGATAATGCCTGATCGGGGATCTGAAGACTTGATGCTCAGATTAAGGGGAATAGAACCAGATCTGGCAGCCTACAAAGATCTCTCCTGTTTTTCCTGTGATCTCCATCTGTTAGACCCAGCATGCCAATGGTTCACAAATGTCACATGTGACTGAGTGATCATTACAAATGATGTGTAATGAATATAATACAAATAAAAGTGTCTATATCAATGTGCACTCAGCAAGTGGAATGGTTTGATTGTTTTTCTCGGTCTGCACTTGGCACAGGTAGAGCTGAAGGGGAGTAGCATTGCCATGCTTTACTTTTCTCTGGGTCCCCAGGAGAATATTGAGGAAACAGCGAATTGACAGAATACAACAGTCTTGCCAAAGGATAGTTTCTGTTCGTTATCTTGACTTCTAAATGCTTCCCAAAAATTGGTAGTGAATAGACAGATATCCTTAGGATGCAATTGAACGCTTGCACGTGTACTGTAGAAAGATTCTTAAGGCTAAAGAGATTGTTTTTACACTGCCCCCTAGAGGATATATGGTCCTTTTTCACCCATGCAAAGAGATGGGCCCTGTTATGAAATATGAAGCATAATGTTGAGGGGAAACACCAACCACACAAACAACGATTTACAAATATTGGTTTTCCAAAACAAAGAAATCAAATAGCACGAAGACAATACTGGTAAGCAAGGCTGTCCTTCATAACTTATTCCTCCTCTCTCTGAACTGGGCTCAATGTTGTACGATTCCATTTCTTCCCCAGTAAACAAATCAAGAATTCTCAGTAATGTGGCAATTGCTGTAAGATTTATTCTCAATGTGGGCTGTAGTGGACTGACTTCCAGGATTTTGTCGTTGCCATGACAGTGATCACAATCAGAATGCTTCCAGAAAGCGGCTTTATGCTTATAAGTCTCTGCCAGCAAAATCTGATTGATCGGATTCTGCCCACGGTTAGACAGTTGGCAGATCCCGCCGATCCAACAAGCTTAGCCTATGAAAGCTGGCCTCTCCAAAATTGAAAAATCAAACATTCCAGAAGGAAAAGACCAATATGAGTCAATTATAACTGTGCTTTCACAGGAACACTTGATTAAAATGTACCACTTACAGGGACAGTGTGGTGACTCAGAGTTAGCTGTCACATCTCACTCTCAATATGCAATGATAAGCCTTCACAGAATGTTAGAGTGTTTGTGTGTGTGTGTGTGTGTGTGTGTGTGTGTGTGTAACATGCAATTTCTGGATCTGCTTCAAACTCTGTAGAAATGTATTGTGTTTTTCAGTGCTGCAGACTCTGCAGACTCATCATCTTTATAAACAGATCTAAAAACCTTTCTCTTTAAGAATGCCTTCTGCTATCAGTGTTTTGGTTCTGCTATTTCATTGTTTGTTTCAGTTTTTATATTTATTTTATCTTATATATTTTATTATCACATTTTTACAAGGATTGCAGTGCTTAGAGATTGTTTTTGCACTACAAATAAAATACATTATTAATGTTACATAACCATCACCTATTAAACTACAACTGTGGGTGTGATTTAACTAACCCTTACTATGTGATTATTCCATAATCTTTTTTAGTGTACTTCAGAACAGGTTCTGAAATAATTTTGTACTGGGAGGCCAGCTCAAATTCAATTCCAACTGGGCAACCATTGCTAGGAATGAGTGAAGCGATTACAGGTGTATGCCTTCAATATTTGGTAACTAACATATGCTGGTTGTGTTTTTCTGCTGATCAGGCTGCAGAAGTGGAGAGGCAGCTGTCCACTCAGGTCCACTCCTTACAGGATGACTTCAGAGAAAAGAGTGTCTCTGCCAACCAGCACATGACACGGCTAGAAAGCCTGCAGGTCGAGGTGAGACATTCACAGGCTTGTTGATTAACTTTGTTATTTTTGACATACTGTCAAGGGTTTACATTTTTAATACATGATAGGTTATTAAGTTTGATAACATTAAGCGTTATATCATAAGTATTTTAATGTATTTTCTAAAGTCTTTTAATAATAAAGGTCACACTTGCGTGCTTTATCTGTCTCTAAACAGTCCAGTCTTTGTAGAAGATCTCTTAAACAAACGTGTTCAAATCTGCGGTTTTCCTCTCCCTCTACCCTTTCATCTGCCCACCTCTGTCCATTATCTCCACTGATCTCCTCCTCCTCATGAGAGCAGCAAGAGCTTGAAGTGAGTGGCCATGGTTCATTTGGCTTCATCGGGGTGTCTGCATGATACGCTGTATTCATGGTGTACAGTTATTGGCACTTAGATATTGGCACTCTATACACAGTATAAAACCTTTCTGTAGATGGAAACTAGAAACAGTTTTTTGGTTATTAATATTTACAAAATTGACAATGTGTGGAAGAAAAGTAGAGTAATTCATTCTAGATGAAAAATAATATTTTTAGAATTTAAAAGTCTACTCATAAGTAATGGTGATGGAATCTCAAGTAACAGCATCTTGCTGTTACGCCTAATGTGAAACCCAACCCATAATGCGACATCAAGAACATTGTTCTTAATTTATAGCAGTTTCTATACAATTTTATGATTAATCAGCATGAACCTTATGAGTAAGACTTTTTACACCACTTTGTAGTTCCTTAAAAAAATCAAACAACTATTAAGAATGATTTGTGGACTACGCTACTTCCACATATTGACACTTTTGGTTAGGTGAATGACAAAATAATCCAGATTTCATTTTCTATTTTTAACTAAAGTAAAAGTACAAAATGTAAGGGGTACCAAATACCTTTGAGCTATGACTGTACATGTACTAATACTTGTAGCACGTCATCTTTTTATGGAATGTCATAACGTTGGGGTCCATACCGATAGCTATTAGACAACTGACCACAGAACTACAGACTACTTCCAATTGCAGTGGCTGTTCTGTGGGTTTCCAGGAGTTTATTATAGCGCAAAGCTAATCGAGCATCCTTTGGCATAATTTTATTTCACAAAAAAATGTTTCAGGCATCAAACTAATTGTTCGTGAATGGCTTTATTTTAGTTATTGGTTTTCTAATTATGTGTTTCATGAGATTGAGCAGTAACTGCATGGGTGGTTAACGGAGCATGCAAAGTGTTTGTGGCGCGTCTGTGAGAGTGTTGTTCGTTATCATGTGCCGTGTCAGCCTTGTGACTGGGGACCAGAGAACAATAACATCCTCAATAGTTTAGCTGGAGCGCTGACTCCTCTTCAAAGCTTGGGAGGAAACACCCCGGACTGCAGACTGCACTGTGATATGGCAAAAAAATCCGTAGCTCTATATTTAGCCCCTGCTGCAAAGTCTGCAATTCCAGTGGGTTGTCTTAATATGACAGGGATTGATGAACAATGTCTTTTCCCCCTATCGCTGCTAGACAGAGAACATTATATCCGTGTCAACCATACTATATCAGAGAACTTAGCAGATCTGCTGTGTGTGCCGCTATGGCTGTGAAAGCAGTGAGCGACACAGTCTTTGACGCTGTGCTGTGAAGTAGGTTACCAGATGTAGGTCAGCACAGTGAGGATAGACGATGAACAGGATCTGTTGTTTCTCTAACGGCCTAAGGCTACTCACGCTGCATATGTTGCAGGGAAGTCCTTTTTCTTCTAACAAATACTGTACCCTGTTGTTAGGGTCCGATCCTTTTTATCAATGCAATTAGAGAGACTTGAGAAAACATAAACAGCTATCAGGTTTGCTTTGAAGCAACCAACTCAACACATAAGCATTCCCGCATGTAGGAGTGGTAACAAACGCGTACGCCTGTACTAGGCAACGAGCATTCCTCAGACCAGGGGGAGTACTGTTATTCCTAAAGGGAGACAGTTCAGCTTGCCTCTAAGTCGGCTAGGACGCAAGTGAAAGGTCAAAGCCGTAATTGGGTCCAGCTCGCTGTCAGACCATCGAAGCCACCCCTGGTGTTTGGCCCCATTTTACAGCTGCCCCATGGTTTCTAACGTGGCTACTGTGATGGTGTGTTGGGCTAGATCAAGATGCTGTCGGAGCGTAAGAGCGAGCTGGAGCTACGAATCCACGTGGCGCTAGAGGAGAACGAGCTGCTGCAGAACACCGTGGACGACCTGAGGGAGAGGACCCTGGTGATGGAGGAGCAGTGTCACCAGAAGGACCTGCAGGTAGGATCGCTGCCCCTTCTGTCCATTTGTACAGTTAAAGGATTCAGTTGGCTTGTTGGATTTAAAAAAGAAGCTGTATTTCAAGGCGGTGTGGGTGTTTCTATGGTATTCTTTATAATCTCTGTACATGTCCAGAGAAGATCCATTGCTCCCCACTGTGTTGGCTGACTCCCGTACGTTGCTGTGGGGCTTCTTGTTTGCAGCTGCGTCAGAGTCAGCTGGAGCTGCAGCAGGTCCAGGTGTCTCACAGACAGTTGAGCGCCCGACTGGAGGACCTGAACGACGAGCGGAGTCTCCAGGGCCTCGGCCCTCACCCCTCCAGCCTGCTGTGTGAGATAGAGCAGAGCATGGAGCAGGAGGAGCAGGAGCAGGAGAGGGAGCAGGTACTCCAATACAGACCGTATACACACATACACGCCAATAAACCAATAACAAGTAAAGAGCTATTTACAGTTACTACGCTGTGCAAACACCTCTCCTCACCAAACACATCTGTAGACAGCACTGTATATGAACCCTTGTGAGACTGAATTTCTCTGTCTGTCTCTCTCTCTTTCTCTCTCTCTCTCTCGCTCTCTCTCGCTCTCTCTCGTCGTCGTCGTCCCCCCCCCCCTCTCTCTCCCTCTCTCCCTCTCTCTCCAGCTGCGGCTCCAGCTGTGGGAGGCCTACTGCCAGGTGCGCGCGCTCTGCTCCCACCTCCGCGGCAACGACATTACAGACTCGGCCTTGTCCACCGACTCGTCCATGGACGAGTCCTCGGAGACGTCCTCGGCCAAGGACGTGCCCACAGGAAGCCTTCACGCCAGCCTGCTGGAGCTGCGCAGACTCACCCAGCACCTGATGGATGGCAACGAATCCACGGTACCGACCAGCACCCCTGTTCTCGAATCACCATCCCACTTGTTGAACACACCATGCTGGCTTGACAAAGAGACAGGGGAACAGTTGAATATTATTATTATTATTATTATTATTATAATAATAATAATAATAATAATAATAGTAATTAATTTCATTTCGTTTTTAGAGCTTTTCTCGATACTCAAAGCGCTATATTGACATTGGAATTAGTTTTATCCTGGGTGTGTCGGATTTTATGAACAGGGCTCTCGGCGTAGTGACGAGGAGGCTCTGGAGGACCAGGTTAGGAAGCTCAGCGAGGAGCTGAGAGAAGCCAGAGAGCTCTACGAGGCTGAGCAGGACCGAAGACGAGACAGCCAAGATGAAGTGATACAACTGCACAATCAGGTACTCCTGCATGCAAGCAGTGACCGACTCATATAGACTCAGACACTTAAACAATGGCAGGAGAACCCACAGAATCTCAATGTACACAAGTTCATGCGTGCGCGCACACACACACACACACACACACACACAAACAAAAAAAACCTGGGAGAGACAGGAGATAACGTGGTATGAATGAGGTCTGACTAGCAGTATGCTTTGCGCCCTGCAGATGGCGATGCTCACTGTAGAGATGTGCTCTGTCCAAGAGGAGAGGGATCGAATGAGATCTATGGCTGAAGTCACAGAGCCCAACGAACACTTCCAGAGTGCCATACGAGACCGAGACGATGCCATAGCCAAGTATGATATTGCAACTTAGTCCCCCTGTCCTTAACATTGCACAAGGATGGGAATCGTATATTTACATATTGTTGACAGAATAGAGGTGCTTACGGTACTAAAGTTCTATATGAATCCCATAGGACTCATCAGTCATAATGCTCTATGACAGGGTGATACAAACAAAAGGTGCTGACACTAGATTTCCCTGTGGTTGCTGTCACACAGGAAAAAAGCGGTGGAGATGGAGCTGGCCAAATGTAAGATAGACATCATGTCTCTGAACAGCCAGCTCCTGGACGCCATTCAGCAGAAGCTTAACCTCTCCCAGCAGCTGGAGGCCTGGCAGGTGGGTCAGCGGTCACAGCACCTGCTTTTAGTATCTCTCTGAACACCAACAATTATGTGTGTGCGTGTCTGTGTATATATCTGTGTGTGCATATTGTTTTAGTTGTATCATAAACTAGTACTTCTAGATTTTTTTGATTTGTTTTTTAAATGTATGGCTGTCATTCATCAAATAAGTTACAAGTCACAAAGAACACTAGAGGGTTTAGGCTTACACTAATATAGTATTCTCGTATACTAAACTAAATTAACGTTGTAGTTTAATTATAAAAATATCTCCTCTACCCTATTATACGCTTCCTTTACCCATAGTTAACCACTGTCCATTGTTTGTGTGTCTACAACATGTACTGTACTATCTGTACATACACTGAGTCACCACATTTACTAAAACTGTTGAAGGTTGGAGGTCACTGACAATATGCAATTTAGGACTGCCGGAGAAATTGTACAGGAGAAATCACTCAGTAGATGGAAGACTCAGTGTATGTGTCTTTACCCTCCCATCCTTTCCTCACCCCGTAACTAGCAGCTCTTTCCTCTCTTTCTCCCTGGCTGCAGTTTGCCTCCTCAGGGCTCTTTACTGTGTGGCTCTTGTGGTTTCTGATCTAGTGGCCTTTCTCAGCTTCCGTACCACCCTTACTCCCCTGTGGTACCCCCCTCCTGCCTTAGAGGTGAGCCTAGCTGTGCCATCTCGCTGTTCGTGCCTCGTGCCAAACTCTTTCCATGCCATGCCGAGCCATTCCATGCCATGGTTTGCTGTCTTAGCAGAAAAGTGCTCGCCCTCACCAACGGCCTGTGTCTCTGAACACTCCCATCTACTTCCCTTTTAAACCCATCTCCATCACTACCACGAGGGTCTGCCACTCCCCTCCTGCTGACTGAGGTCTCTTTCTTCTCCACCACTCTGTCTTCTCAAATGCCTCCTCGTCATCCCTCCGTTTCTCCCCTCTGTCCTCTCTCTCGCTCACCTCCTTTTTTTTCTGCCTGCCACTCGGCCTTGCAGGACGATATGCACAGAGTGATAGACCGGCAGTTGATGGACCAGCACCAGGATGAGTGGCGCACGGCTTCCTTCTCTCTGCCCGGCTCCTCGGGGGGCCGCGCGGGCCCCTCTGCTCAGCCGTCCAGGCGAGTCCACCGTCACACCGGAGATGGGGACAAGAGGCTCTTCTCTTTCTTCAAAAAGAGCTGAGCCCTCATTGGACTGGCACTCAGCAGCGTGCACAGACGCAGGCAAAAGAGAGAGAGCAGGGAGGAAGAGAGACTAAACGGGTAGAGACTCATCCAAAGGCAGGCAGTGGCACACACTTACAGACAGGAGGGGCTGCACTTTATCTGTCCCATCACTCCTTTCCTTACAGATGTAGGTGAGTAGAAAGCAAGACATGGCGGAACCATTATGCCAGACATCCCCAGTGGCCCTGGCTGCGATCCCCATGAAAAGTCTGTTGGGTCTAAAAGTGAACCTGCTTACGGGGCTATGCTAGCAGCACCTACCATTGTCTCTAGTACCTAACTGCCAAACTTCCAGAGGTGGGTTACATACTAGTGTACTATATCACTCCAAGATATTCGCCCACAGAGGCTGTGGAGACCATGCTGGGGATGTGCCAGGGACGTGGGGATGGGCAGACAGGCTTCTAGTAAGGAAACGTCCCTACAGGGACGATGACCAATGTATGGGTGGGAGAGCAGCATGGCTGCAGCTTGTGTGTCTGCTCAGGTTTATTCATATGCTGAGCCGTACACTATGAGGCCTTATTAGCACAGTCAGATGGATGGATCAAGATCGTACATTCTCTTTGGTCCATAGTTTTATACCTCTTCACATCCATCCTGCTTTTGAAATAATATATACAAAAAAAATACATTTATAATATATAATTAAGACATGATTTAATTCCACTATGAGTAGAGCTATGCATCAATCATACAGTAGTGCGAACGAAACCCACAAAGTTACAGGGACCTTTTAGTGAACTCTGAATGTATAAAAACCACCCTATTTGGATTGATGGTGGCTTTATCTCAGGTCTGTGTAGATTTCAAGGCCTCGTGTTTTCTCTCTGTCATATGAATAAACATGGGCGGCTGAAGGTAGTGGCAGTTTGTGAACAGGAGGATTTTTGTACTATTTAATTGAAGAGAAAAATATCTTCAATCAATGCCCACATAATGTCAATCATTGCGTATCTTTGTGACCAAATGTTCATAATTGTTTACATTAACGGGAGATAGAAAACTGATATCTAAGAGATTCTGTTACTCCTAATTTGAACCGGCGAAAGGATTCCATATTGTGCTAAACTAAAATATCAAATTCATCAATTAAACCCCAATTAGGGTCAGTGGAGGCCATTTTACAAACAGAATTGTGAAAATGCAAATGGAACAGTAATGTAGAATGTCTACCTCCATTCCCATTGCTTTGAATCTTAGTAGTAAGCACATAATTTAGCTTTTGCTGTAGGGCTTCCATTCATGCTAGAGATATCTGTGACTCTATTGATGAGACTGTATGAGTGTTGACCTGAACTTTGTGAGTGTGTATGCAGGAGTGTGGCACTGTGTTTTTTGTCTGTCCGTGGTGGAAGTCATTTCTAAAGCACCTGTGCAAACCTATGCAGATGTCTTCATACCATCTCAATGAAGGTTGTTGGTAAGGATCAACCCAAAGAATGATTTTTTTAAGAATTAAAGTTCAATAGGTTTGGATGAAATCAATATATTTATAAATGCATTCCTTTTCAATGAAAATGTAATTTTGTAGAAAAATGCGCAGATGTTAATTTGTTGTTTGTTTTTGTGTCATAAAAGGAAGTCTGTAACAAATGACAGGAGAGATGAAAACGTGTTGTAAGGCCAAGAGAGACTCGTGCTCCCAGGTCTTGATTAGACCGCTGTAGTCCAATGGCCAAGCATTAACATGGGAGGCAAGCTTCTAGCTTGGTCCTAAATCATCCATGTTTACCAATGGGGGATTTGCTAGAAAGTATAAGGCTCATGATGAATCTTAATTCTAGGTCTAGACCTAACCCTTGAGGTTTGGATGTGTAGGCTGTACATACAGTACATCTAATATTTGATAAAGTCAAAGATACAAGACAGAGAAACATCAAAGCAAACTACAGCACTGTTACATAAAGATACACTGTTAGGTAAAGATGGTCTTCCAAAGGCTCCTTGTCTACTCCCTGGTTGCCAGTCAATAAGGTATCTATATGTATGTTCTGAATTCGGTGAGAGAAACTATACTGTAGACCAACCAGCTAAATAACACAGGCATCTCTTCCTGTTGCCAGGTTGTTGGCCTTCCATACACCCCCCCCCCCCCACCCCCATACATTTTCGTTGAGAAACCATACCCTGCACAATTTTATTGTATTACGTTTGAACTAGTTATTCTGTTATCCTGAAATATCCTGTTAATTTTTACGTATTTGTCCTAAATATATGTTGACTTATGTTCCGAATAACATTCACTGTTTGTACATGTTTTTTATTTGAAAACACTTTTTTGGAATTCTGTCTCTGGTGTCTTTTTGTGTCTTCTCAGCCTGATATAATTGTTTTTCTTGCGTCTCGTGGAGGAACAGGCATTCCATAGAAAGGCCTTGGCTTTTCTTTACCAATCAGATATTCTCTCCGGAATTTCTCTTGATTGGTGATTCTGCAGAGGTCATCATGCTTTCTCTCACACAAATAGCAAACATCAGTGTTTCGTTTTGGTAATGCCTTAGGAATTCTAAATCTTTATCATACAATTTGTTTAGGGCTTGGAGGAATTTATTTGAATTACTTGTGTTGAGAAAGCGGAACAAACTGCACTTATCCGCATTAAACCCTATTTTGAATGCCCTAATCAGAACCAGGCCAACTTGACAATCAATAACAGTAACAATTACTACCTGTTTCATCTACCTCTATTTGATTAAAATAGGAAAGAATTTTGGCTGAGCTATAAGAGGGATTCAAGACAAAGAATCAGCTCTAGAAAAAAAAACTGATCTATGGGTAGAGGATCTGATTCGATCCTAATAAATTACCATATTTTTCATAGTGTTTGTCAAACTTTATGAATTACATCAACTATGTGGTAATTAAATATATATTTTGCAGTACAATAAGGTTTATAAATATGTCCCTGAACTTTCCCACTAAATATAGATAGCTAGTCCTGAAAGCAGGACTTTGATAGTTATATTTGCTTACATTTGAAATTATTTTTCTTTTTTAATTTATTGGAACATTTTGTTTCAGAATATTGGAAGATGCAAATGAAAATCTAATGGTTTTGCATGCACAATGATGTATGTTATGCTTTTTTTATTTTATTTTACATATTTCCATTGAAATACTACTGTACTATGAGATGATTAAATAGTTATATTTCTTCTATTTTAGAGTTCTTCTATTTCTATCTAAAACATGTAATAAACATGTGTTTATGGATGGAGACCAAATATAAGAAATATATACAGTATATTAGGTATGTATTATGTGGCCGGTATGGGTATTGCAATATAATGAAATAAAAATTGTAACATCTTGATGGCCGATTTGAAAGGGAAAGGAACCTTCCACAGAATGTTGCAGCAGAAACCCAGTAGCTTAATTTCCACTGCATGCCCAATAAAAGTGCATTGCCCAAATATGTTACATTTCTATTGCATCAAAAACAAAATGATAGATCCTTCACATCGCGTTGCTTTAAGAGATGATTTGTCAATGTTCGGATGGTGTTACGTTATTTATCCATTTTACATTGTGTTATATGTTAAATTGACCCTGTCAGGATGGCAATACATAGAGGCCTGCAGCAAATATACTGAGGCGACTGGAATTAAAACTCTATACATTTATATATTAAACTTGACTTTGAATGTGTAATGAGTATGCAGTGCATAACGTTTGCTTTCCACTTGACAGTTACGTTGAAAGCCATTACAAAGATGTCAAGAAGAGGGAGGTTGTCTGGTTCATATTATTGGTTTGGCTACTTTCCTTGTAAACAAAAACATTATTCGTACAGTAAGGCAGATATCCATTAAGATTCCTTCAAATTAGTCGATACAGCAGTACAAATACAAGATTACAGATACTGTACGTTCATAAGTCAATTCAAATAATTTACTCTAAAGGCTACCAAAATGATGCAGCGAATTCCTCCAATACAACTTTTATTTACAAAAAGCCAAGAAACAAAAGTTCATAGGAATTAAATAATTGACAAATGAGAACAATTATGTGTCAAATATTTATTCTTTTAAAACGTTTATTATTGATTAAATTCATGTTGGGAAAATGAATAGTACATCTCTTTTCTCCAGTGTACAGCAAACCATAGCTGATAGGTGTTTTAACCATAGCACACAAGGCATGTTATTTCATGCACCACTGTGTGCAAATGTGTGTATGTTCTATATATTGAATATAAACACACAAATATATTTATATATACATACACATTATGAGTAGAAATCATACTGTCTTGAGATTTGATAAGATTTCTTTCCTGCCTTGGTGCGTGGGTCATGGCACCACTCATGCCCCCTATAGCTTCTCTCCACGAGGGTCACACAAACACAGCAATCGCTAAACTCAAATTGCAATCTTCACCTAGGAGTTCAGAGGGTAAAACACCCAGAATGTTCCAGATAGATTGACAAATCTAAAGTTGTCACGCTTGTCTTTTTCTCCCAAAAGAATGACAAGTAATTTGTTTCATGAGGCCTAGTTCCATCTGTACATTCTGCAGTGTTGTACTCTGCTGAACATGCCCGAGCTGTTCACATGGAGAGGTGAGGCATACAGGCCAGGGCACGGACCTCCCAGGGCTACATAACAGGACGCTCCTCCGTCTCACCAGACCAGCAGCCCTGTCAGCCCCACACTCCATGTCAAATAAAGCTCAGGACAGTAACACTTTAGTTGAATGGGTAACGATGTTGTGAAAGGTCATAGATTTAAAAGGAAAAGTGACACCTCAGACATACAGTTTGTAACAGAACGTTCAGAACATTTGATGTAAAAACAATCTTTTGACAGTCTTTAAGACAACTAATGCACATTAGACGTTATCAAAAATGCATACCCTTTCAAACAAAGTGTTACATGCTGAACATACATCACACAAGGCTAACCGCAGTTTGTTGTAGGTCTAGAAACCTTCTGTATCCAGCTAATAGCTTCCAGGCACAAATCAAATGAGCCTTGCACTGACTGATGATATACTCTTTTATTGTAGAAAATCCCCCGAAAGTGACCAAAAATAAGGGGTATGAGTCCACATGTCTTTCAGAGGCGTTGATATGAGCGTGATTTGTGCATGGGAGGAGAGACGGGCCCAGGCTGGAGTGTGGCTGAAGAGAACTGGACTGGGCTCTCCCTGAAGACCCTAACCCCACACTCCACTAGACAGATAGGGCCGCTATGGCAACAGTCCAACAATGGGTACCACTGAGCGCTTTCTACATTATTGGCAGTATTGTTTGATTTGATTTTTTTTTTTTTTTCATAAAAGCAAACTTGAAACAGGATAAGACTGCAGTGAACTGAGCTGACAGAGCTTTGCGTCCCAGGGCCATGGGAGTGGTTCACTGCTCTGATCAGCAGGCTAAAAGATCAACAGGTTTGTTGGCTCATTGACACTACTGAAGGTTAGAGGAAAACACATAGCATAAACCGAAACAAAAACATGAGAAAGATATCACCAGTTCTGTCCATTGGATTAGTCACTACACGTCGCCTATCAATCATCTTAATGTGATTTATTTCCCATCAAGTCAAAAAAGGGCAAAAACTTAAAAAGTCCTTGATGTTTTGGCATGAGCCATGGTACATACAGGTGTCAAAGTCAAAAGAAAGGTTGTGAACCCCCTCTAGCATACCCAATCCAGCTCCTCATTAAGATTCCTGTTCCAACAGACATTCCCACCCCCCAATTTAAAATCAACAAAAAAAAAACACAAGTGACAATTCCTTCTCTTCATGTGCAGAGTCTCACTTGACGTATGTTCCATGTGAAGTGGAATGAGGAGACAGTAGATAATGATGTAAGAATATTCGCATATGTATATAGAAATCTGAGCATTATGACGGTCAGTGGTCAGCTTGCGGATCCTTCATGAAAGATGGACCTATGTTAAATATTGCCCATCTGCTGATTTCCAAATAAAACTTGATCTCATCTTTAATAAAATCTGTACATTTATTTTTAAGTCTTCATGATTTTGTTTGTCCAAAAGGGGACATTTCTCATTTCTCTTTTTTTTTTCTCATTGTGTTTTTATTAATTCTTAATCTGGTCTTAATTTAGATGCTTTGGAGTCCCATCCTGTGTGTGATCTGTGGTGCAGACGCTGCTGGTCTTAGTGAGTGCTTTGGAGTTCGCTAGCAGCACTTTTTCTTTCGTTTACTGTTCTTGGTGAGTTTGACCACGTCGTTCTGTTGCTGCTGCTGTTGCTTGGCGAGCACCTCCTTCTTGGCTCTTAGCACCAGCTCAGTGATGCAATTGAACATCTGGAAGAGAACAGAACCCAACAGAACCTGGTGAGCAGCACATTGTCGATGAGAGACTGTCCGTCCCTAATTAAACACTAACTAAACACTACTGTTTACAACAAACATGTGTGTATAAAGGAGTTCCCACAATAAGGCAGTGGAAAACAACATTTTGGAAACAAAAAGATAATCTTTCAAAAACAATGATTCCATACCATCGATGTTGCCAAAGCTAAACTAAAGCTTCATAAATGTCAAGTTCTCAGGGGTTTTTCTGAAACATAAGCTAGCAATAGAGAACACTAGACCAGAGAGATTTACCTCTTCAACATTAACGTTCTCTTTTGCACTCGTCTCAAACAGATTGATTCCCATCTGCTCGGCAAACTTCTGTGCGTCAGTCGTCTCCACCACCTTTGAGTTGGGGTCATCGTTCTTGTTTCCCACTGAGCGAGAAAAGATTGTTGATCAAGATTAACATGAGTGGGATTTACCAGACTTTGTTGAGACTCGAGACACGTTGGCAAATAGGAGGGCAGCCTCACCTAATATTCGACACACGTCATCACAGTTCTGGTTGATTTCGTGAAGCCATCGTTTCACGTTGACAAAGGACTCGGCACTCGTGACGTCGTATACCACTATGACTCCATGTGTTCCTCTGTAGTATCTAGAAGGGAGACGACGACACACATTGACAACACAGCCTTTTGAAATTGACCATTCCCTCATGATGTCCAGCAGAAGCAGACTTTATTCATTATGGTATCAATCAATTCTCCATTGCCAACATTACTCATATCAACCCTGAAGCATCAAGTAAAAAAAAAAAATAAGGCTTTTCTGATAATAACCTGTGGTATAGATGGTTTGTTTAACAGGTACAATAACCAAACAGGTACAATAACCAAACACCAGTGCAAATACAAAATGGTCATGCAATGAAATCATCACACTTCTAAAAAATATTTGTTTTCAAACAGTCTTCAGGCAAAAAAACCCCAAGTCCGACGATGGAGGTGCTTGCACTCACAAAGAGAGACCAGAGAAACGTCAAAATGTTTGATATCAACTGCTTTCCTATAAATCTCAGAGATCCTAGATCCTGAACAAACACGAACACAAAGGACCCTTTGACAGCCCTTTTTATTGTGTGTGTGTGTGTGTGTGTGTGTGTGTGTGTGTGTGTGCGCGCGTGAGAGAGCATTGCGTTTATTGTGTGTGTGTGTGTGTGTGTGTGAGAGAGCATGCTTAGTGATACCACTTGGCGTGACAGTGTGGGGACAATGTTGTGTGTGGGGGTGGGGGGGGCTGCACAGATGAATGGAGAATCACAAATACAGCACTGGCATAGGGGCCAACAAAAACACATGCACACGCTTGCCCAGACGCAACTCCCTGTATGCCTTGGACAAAGCCACCCCTACCACCCAGCTTTTCCACAGCAAAGAAATGTGTCGGTTCCCGACGAGTGACTGCCTGACAGACTGGCCGACTGACAGGTGGACAAGCAGAAGAACATATGGCCTGAAAACCACCCGAGGTTAAGCAACCGAGTTGAGGTTTCACAGTCCAGTCAGCAGGCCTGTGTGAGCCAGCTCCATGTTGAAATTCACTTAGACCTAATAAGGCACCATGCCACTCTACTTCAGCCCAATTAACAATCAGGCAGAACAGGCCTGCACTCAGCGAGACCCCTGTCCTTTCCCAGGTTTCAACCCACACAGCCTTTTAAAAGAGATTCCAATAGGAGAAACACAGAATGTAAATCGAAGGGAGAAATTACAGCCTTGTTTGTAGACACTAATGTTTTTATTTGCTTCAATAGTATTTCTACCACATCAAACTTAAATTAATGCTAGCAATCATCCTGCCATGACAGCCATGTACTTTTGGGTAGTGTGCACCCTTTAAAAACACTTGAAATATAAAACAGTTCTTCATATTATTCGGTCAAATATCTATGCATCCAGAAAATCATGCTTCTCAGTCGCTCTTCTCCCTTTATAAATTGAGAGCAGTCACTATCTGTGTCCAGATTTGTTCTGTGGAACAACATCCTTGCCAAGGCAGCATCCCTGTCAACTAAATCACAGACATAGATGAGGGGACTGAGAGGAAAGGGGCTTATGCTGTAGACTTAAGACTATGGACTGTGAACTATGACACTGTAAAGTAAAACACAACTGCACAAATTAAGAGTGTAACCTCAAGTCTCTATGTAAACTACGATTATAAATGGAAAAATCCATATTCCACCAAGGACTTTAGAAGAAAAAGTGAATTATCTATTTGAGCGAGCTCCAGACCCAGGGAATGAGTAATTGGATGTCAAACCTGGTAAGGAACAGTCAAGTAAAGGACAGAACCCAGAAATGGGAGCAAGGACAGAGAATCAAAATCTTCTTGCAGGAAAAACACACATTAGTCCTATATAACCTAACTGCAAATTGGGGCAGATGACACACCCTCATTTTGGGTAACAGACACCAAAATACAAAATGTAACTAAATGTCATGCGAAACATGGTGACAGAAAGCCTTACAGATCCAGCTCTAACAGTAGTTTGTAGTTTTCAAAAATAAGCATGCCTTTGTTAGACAAAGCTGAATTGTTTACCTTTAAACATTTTAACTTTAAAGACTTTACAAACCAAAACGAATATTCACATAAATTACGTAAAAGTTAATTAACCAAATGTGTGTGTGTGTGTGTGTGTGTCTACTGTGTACTTACGTGGAAGTGATGGTGCGGAAGCGCTCCTGTCCCGCTGTATCCCAGATTTGCAGCTTCACCTTCTCCCCATTGATCTCCACTGTGCGGATCTTGAAGTCAACTCCAATCGTGGTGATATAGCTACCTAATAAAGACCAACACAAGTCAGATGTACTTTTGTAAGACAATAAAACATTTACAAAGGTTGAACTTTATAGCATGGTTTAGGTTTGAATATTGTAATAAATTCGCAAAGCATCAATCAACCAATGTTTAAAATTAATCAATCAAAGGTTACTGTCAAGGATGCCCACACAGATGGAGGTAGGGTGTAGAGCTTCTCACCTGAAAATGTGTTGTCTGCAAATCGCAGCAGTAGACTGCTCTTCCCCACTCCTAAAATAAAATAAAAGCATATCACATATGGATTGTGCAAAGGACAAGCTCAAATCCAAAGAGTTGTATTTAATACTCATCTTTTTAAACAGGGTCAAGATTTCCACCAATAATATTTGTATTTAATTTTTTGTATCCCATTGACACTGTTCTTCTTTTCTGTGGCGTAGTGCACCGTTTTAAAAACCATTCCAAATCATTTAGTCAGCTGGTGCTTGTCGCAGGGAACCTGAGAACACTAAGGGTACACTCTTTCACAGCCAGCATTCTCTCTATAACCTACATGAATTAGTCGCTAAAGTTCAATCTTAAATGGTAGACAATAATATCGAAACATGGTATGACACACTGTTTCAAACTCAGTAGACAGTAAACAGTGCTTCTATGACAACAATAGAGCTTAACTTCTCATGCTGTCATCTAGTAGATTAGGCTAGACAGTCCAATTCATTTTTTCGTCTGGTAATTAAAAATTAAGTGAAATTAAGTTAAACATTATTTGCATAGTTTATACCGCGTACAAACCTCAGACATTACAGCGCTGGAAAGAGGGTCTACTAACTAAAGAGTAATAAGTAGGCCTATACTAAAATGCTATACATTGACGACACCAAGCAGACACTACTAAAGCAGCTTTCCTGGGCCCTGTCAAACTGCATTTTGCTTTCAGGCTCCAGCTGAGGGGACACTGGCCCCTGTGTTTGGGAGGTAGTAAAGAGCCAACTGTGCCGCCTTGCCCACTATTGTGATCAGCCAGCTGATGAGGTAGTACCAGGATCGGGAGGGTCAATGAATGCAAGGATCTTTGCTGATAAAAAGGATCATGCAGATAAACTATATAACCTAACAGTTATGAATGTCTCTTACCTATGTTGTTTTGTTACAACGTTATGTTTCACATATAACAGAGAGAGAGAGATACAGAAATGACAGCTTAGATGCACAGTTGAGAGAATTGGTGTAGTATACTATGTCAAGGTTACAAACACTCTGGATAAATGAAATCTTGTGGCTCCAGTCTGCCATAAAACGTACAGAGGGGCATTCTGATATGGACTTACACATATCAAATCCATAACGTTGATTGTTTTAGTAATGCGTGCTTCATCACAGCATCTCTGATATATCTTTGACTGACGTGAGTGACCCTGTCAGCATGGACAACATATAGTCAGTAGGCGAGCATAACAAAGTAATGCACGTGTTGCAGCTAGCTAGGCAAGTTATTCAATAGCATCTAAGTTGTGTAAATATCTATAGTACACACAAGCTCAATACTAAGAGAAGCAGGCTGTGGCCAGGAGTGTTAGCTTGTTAGCATTGGTTAGCGTATTAGCATCAGCTACTTAACATTGCCTAGCCTAGCTTGACGATTTACAAGAAGGCCATCTTATTGAACACTTGTAGCACGCTTTTTATAGTCTAAACATGCGTAAAGGGACATATATGCCCCACTTTGAAAACATTGCTTCTTGAACATAAGTATGCGATGCAAGTCTTGATTAAGAAGTTAGCTGCCTATATCCGGCCTCATCATGCCCAGCCCGCTAGGCGCTAGTCCAAGGCACAACCTCCGCCCTGTCAACATTACCTAACGTATAGTTACTAGATCTTTGTGCATTACAAAAATATTCAAATCCAAATAAAAAAAGATGAAAACATTGAAAGTGTGTGTGTTAAACAACGGCACGGGCTTCTAAAGACATTAACGACACTATCCATAGAAAACATGGTGAGGCCCATTTCCCGTCACACATCCCCGGCATTTGCTTACCACTGTCACCGATGATGAGCAGTTTGAAGAGGTAATCGTAGTCCCTGGCCATGCCGGTAGTTGGTGGTGGGTCACCCCCGCCTTAAACCGTGTCTGCTCTTCCTCTCAACTCACTGCACTAAACCCTAACCTAGGTATTCACTTTTTCCAACGCCCTAATATGACAACGGTTACTACCGATGCTCAAGTATTACACCCCGAGCCGGCGGATTTTCTCTGTTTCGCGGCGTCAGCAATACTATCCCTCCGCTGCAAATAGCCGGAAACTCCGCTTCCTTCTCTGGTAGTGACTGCACCCAACTCAACGGCCTGGGCTTACTGCGCAGACGCATACAGTAAATGCGTGCCGATTTTTTTATTTTGCTGGGACCGGTATCATTTCCTCCTTACCAAATGTGTCTGTCAGTCCTTCCCACGCACGTAAATCTACTTTACTCTTCACCGTAGCTGGACTGAACACTTAAGTGCGCAACACACACACACACATATGTTAAACTCGTATATAAGACATAAACTAACACATAAACCAAGTACATATTCATACATTTGCAGGTTGCATTACTTCATCCTTCATCAATCAATTAAACCGTTTGGTTTTTCTCTACAAAACAGTAATTCTGTCCAGTCAAACACTATAGGAATGGAAATAGTTAAGTAAATTAGAACCAAAACAAATCAAAAAGTTCATTCAGACAATACCAAAAGTTTATTTGCATTGTCATTTAAGAATACCAGTTAATTGTGAAGCACTCCCCCAATTAACCATCACACACACAGAAAGATAAAACCTTTAAAGGGGCTATCCATCACTGCTTTCTTTGATTTACTCAACTCAATGTAATAAGACAGTAATTGAGAACACATTTAAATGTCAAAATAGATTTGGCAAAAGGCATTCAACAAAGTACACAGTCAGAATAACTTGGGCTAAAATAAATGCAATAAGCGTTTGTAGAACCGCTAAAACAGGTATGGGTTGACTGAAAATAACTGAAGCATTCTTAAAGAAAGCAAGTCCTTACGGTATGCAACTTTCCTTAGTTCAGGAATAGAAAAAATTGGGGTGTGTGTTGGGGGTTCTCTCATACATGTGTATGGATTAGTCAGAAATAGCTGGGATTCGCTTCATTGCTGTAGAGACCCTTTCAGAGTAAATAAACATAAATTTGGATCAGTCCTGTCCCATCACGTTAGGATAGTGTCATCTATTTCCTCGTTGGATTCGGGGAGGCTGGCAATCTTCTTCATGGACCGGCGGTGACAGTCTGACAATAGGTCGGTACTAGCAGAGTCCAAGATGGCAATGACACTCTGTAATATAGAAACAAGAACAGCCGTCATACTCTTAACAATGCAGCAATCACAAGTAAAGTACCAATAACTTAAAAAATTGCTGTCTAAACACTCAAGTAGACGGCCAACAATGAGAGCCAACATGGAGCTCATAGACCAAAACAAAGTCTGAGTCACTCCCATCACACTGTACCTGCATGGTCGTCTCTCCCTGGCGCAGTTGGAGGAGGCTGACGATGGTGTGCTCGCTCTGGGCTCTGACGCTGGTGTTCTTGTCCTTGGTGTTGTCCAGCAGACTCTTCAACATTGGCTTGATAAGACTGGGGTCCAAGGCAGGCGTCGCTGGGTCTTTGAACACCCACCACAGGACTCGCTCCGAGACCAGCCTGATGTCGCTGGACTGGTTCTGAAGACACTGGAGGGACACGGAGAGAACAGCGGTCAGAGTCCCTCAGATACTTTGCACCTTCATAATGTCAACATTTTACGGCTGCAAGTGATACAACCGTGAGCTCTTGCTTGCAGCGCAAAGTGAAATTGTCTTTTGAAAAACAGCTGAATGCAGAGGTGTCCGCTTAAAGCATGGCGTTGTCTCACCTTTACAAATTGTGTGACGATGCGTTGTGACACACCGGAGCTTCCCTCTGTTTTGAGCTGATGCCTCATGAGATAGCCCATGGCTCTGATCCCACTGGTGGCTATGGGGATCTAGTGGAGGGAGCGGAGCACAGTAAGGGAAAAGTAAAACATCTACCGTCGGGTGATAACAGAGGATGAAGGGTCAGAGGCCGGTCATAGGGGTTGCAGGTACTTACCCTATCTGCTGTGGCACTGGCCAGGATGGCCTCTGTCACGGTGGCACTGTACTCCTCCACACACAGCTGCTCGGGGGCTGACTTGACCGCTATTGCCAGAGCCATACTGCGGCCGTGACGCACCATCCAGTCCACTCCAGAGATGTCAGCTGGAAAAATTATTTCATTTATTTAACTACCATTAAATAACCATGCAATATTTTTTATTCGTTTTTAAAGGAGCCATATTATGCTTTCGGGGTTTTTACCTTTCCTTTAGTATGTGATATAGCTTTTTGTGCATGTAAAAGGTCTGAAAAGTTACAAAGCCCATAGTCCATGCCAAAGGTAGCTACTCTCTCACAGAAAACACGCCCTCAACCAGAGCCAGTAAGAGCGGAGGCCGGGTGGTTTCGCCATGTCGAGAAAACTCTGTTTTTGTCAGCGCAAAGGCAAATTCCCTGTTTGGCCAGCTGACCAATCAGAGCAGACTGGGCTCATTGGGAAGGGTGGCCTTAAAGAGACAGGAGCTAAGTCGGAGCGTTTCAGACAGAGGGTGAATAGAGGTGCTGCAGATCCAGGCAGTTTGTAAAAAAATTATTGTTTATTGAACATTAAAACGCATAAACCTATTCTAGAAGAACCCCTAAATAAAGGTATGAAGCTGAAAATTTGCATAATAGGGCCCTTTAACACTGACCTTGTCGTGCATAAAGATATATAAATATATACAGAAAATGAGCTTCCCCTCTGTGAATGTTTGTATTTGACCATCAGTGTGAAGCAGTGTGTTAACAATTCTTACCAAGAACATGCTGCAGCAGCACACTCTTTAACTCCTCCTCTGACAGGAAGGCACACAATTCACCGATACAGCCTGCAGATGACATACGTGTAGCATCCTACACACACACACACACACACACACACACACACACACACACACACGTTTACAGGGAGGCCCAAAAGTCCCTTTTGAAAAAACCACATCCTAGTCAGGCATCCGGTATCAAGTCTGATCTGAGATGAAACTTTGGCATTGTTGTCACATGTGTCTGTGACAAAAACCTGAGTGTCATTTGGGTGCAAAGCAGCAGGAACCGGAAAACATTACACAGAATTCCCTATAACTCATGGTCATCTATTTCTAGTCATCATACCTCGTCATGTCCCAGCATGCCTAGCAACGTGCTGGTGATGCTCTTGCGGATGGCTGCGTCCACCTTAGAGCCGGCCCCCTGGATGACAAATCTCAAGGCCTGAAGCATGGTCTCCCTGAGGGGGGCACACAAAGTATAGGCAGTTCAGTTTACAGCTAGAACACAGCCAAAACATTCCATTCAAATGCTCCCATTCCTTTTTTCAGACAATTGACAGCTTGAGCAATCAAACGTCAATTGAATCCGCTTAACAACGTCCCGACATGCGCGATCGTCTGTGGGAGTGTGTGTACCTTACTCCCGAGTCCTCGGCGTTGCGAATGGCCGACAGTTGCTCTGTGAAGAGGGGGTCCACCTTGCTGTGGATGGAGACCAGCTGACCCAGGGCCTCCGCTGCCCTCAGCCTCACCGCCCGGCTAGAGTCCTGCAGAGCCTTCAGGAAGGTGGTCTGGAGCTGGGGCAGGAAGGGCTTCAGGGCTATGCCCACCTGGAGACAAGACAGGACCACTTGGTAAGGGAGGGAAAAAAACATCTTTAAAAATAAATATTGGTTTGGTTCAGAGCTCCAAACAGCAGCAGTGGAGAGCCAGACCTTAGCCAGCAGCAGAGTGAGAGTCTCCAGCAGAGCGGTCTTAACTGTCCAGGCAAAGCGGTCTCCTAGAATACGGATGAGCGGGCCGGTGATGTTGACTACGGACGGCCGGAGGGCCTCGGGCGAGGTCAGTTTGATGAGCCCTCCCAGCGCTTTGGCCGCCTCCTCTTTCTGCTCGGGGCTGCCTGTCAGCACACCCTCCCTCAGCACGGGCAGAATGCAGGTCACACCCTAACGGGAGCAAACGATTTTGTTAACAGGATCATGGGTTGGTTTAGGGTAAATGCGTTGACGCGGGAGGAGAGAGTACTTACCTTCTTGGGCAGACAGAAGCCGGGGAGATGCTGGCCCTTGACGTCGGCCGCCGCAGAGCGGATGTCTCTGTGCAGGTCATCGATCAGCGCCAGCTGGCTGCCCGCGTCCAGTTTCTGCACAACCAATTAGAAAGGTTACAACTCCCATCTGACAGAGGGGCATTCCTGCCGGCATGTCATCCTTCCAGTTTTGTGAGAGGCGGTGGTAGCTCACCTTGGTGATGGAGTTGATAGTGTCCCAGCTTTGTACCAGCACTTCGGGGTTGGAGTCGTTGAGCAGGCGGATGAGGCCCGACAGCAGCGAACGGGTGTGCATGCTGTAGTCCAGCCGGGTGCGGGCGAAGTAGCCGTTGAGCATGGTGACGGCCGCCTGCCTGAGGCCCGGGTCGGCGCCGCGCGTGGCCTCCAGCAGGTCGTCGATGATGATGCGCTGGCCCACCTCGTCCTCCACGGAGAGAATGACCGCCTGGCAACTGCTCAGCTCCTGGCATGAAAAGCAATCCTCGGTCAGTTCTGCCCACCGAGTAGTTAAGCATCAAAGCGACGGCGGCGGACGTGGCCCCTACCTGCTGTCCCTCCTCGGTGTCCAGCTTGTTCTTCAGAGAAGAGAGGAGGGCGGGAAGGATGACCCCCAGGTGTCGGGTCAGAGCGTCTCCGGCTACGGCCGACAGGAAGGCCAGCACGCGCGTGTTAACAGGAGGGCTGGTCAGCTGCCAGGAATAGAACAGAACCATTTTCATACAGCCACACGTAGAAAAGGAGGGACTGAGGTGGAGAGAGCGAAAGGGACGGGACGTCATACCTTAGGCACCAGGTAGGGCAACACAGAGCGACTCTTCACTGCCATCACCTGCTTCAAACCGTCCAGGGCAAAGTCTGATGTCTCCTCATCATCCTGTGGACAAATACAGTCAACACCGCAGATACAGGAGAACAAGGCCTTTACTGTCTAGCATGGTTGTGTGTGTGTGTGTGTGTGTGTGTGTGTGTATCATCCCGCTCACCAACTGCTTGAGCAGGGCAGGGAGGATGTCGTCCAGTGCCTGGTGGCCGATGGTTGCGTGGAGCTGCTCAAAGGTTTTGGCGGCGGCCTCTCGTACCTCCTCTAGGGGGTCGCACAGGGCCTTCCTCACCGTGGGGACCAGAGACTCGGAGAACACCAGCACCTACGGACAGCAGCAGCAGCACCTTCACTCTAGTGCTCCTTCACCACCAACGCACACACACATTGACAGGAGCGCCTGACGCCTCGCTGAACGGTTCGGGGAGACTGACCGCGTCCTTGCTGGTGGACTTCATGATCTCGCTCAGGCCGATGCAGACGCCCTGCCTCTCGTCGCTCTTGTCCGAGCGCAGGCCTTCCTCCAGGATGGGGATGATCTCTGGGAGGATCTTCTCCCCCAGCTTCCTCACCAGGTCTCCCAGGGTCCGGGCAGCGATCTGAAACGACATGCCGGGGTACTCAGTCAACACGGGACTAAAAGGTCAAACATCTGACCGTCCTAAAACCTTTATTCAGTTAAGCACTGGTTTGACAGAGAGGAGAGGAGAGCAGAAGGGTTAACCAAAGAGCGGTACCGTTCTCTTGTCAGGGCAGGTGGACGCCAGGAAGCCCAGCAGCAGGCCGAAGAGGGTAGGCAGGATCTCCCGCAGGGTGCGGGGCGTGTTGGACACCACGATCTTCCACACGTGGAGGGAGGCCTGCCGCACCACCAGCTGGGTGTCTGAGCGGCCCATGTACAGACCCGAGAGGACGCGGTTACGCCGCTCGGCGCCCAGCGCACCGATGATAGCCTGGGGGAGGGAGGAGACGAGTGCTCAGAATACACATTTTCATCACCCTCTCATTTGAGCAGCGGGGGGAAAATAAGGAGAGATGCAAAGGTAAAAAGGAAAGGAACCTTACTTTGTTAGACTGGGCCGTGCCAAAGTTGTCGTCCTCTGAGGCCGTCTCCGTAGTCATCTTGCCCGTCACTCCGGAGATGTGGAACAACAGATCTCCAAGCAGCTGCACGGAGCTGAACCTGATCGAGGGGAAGATGGCGAGGCACTGGGTTATTTATGAATCATCTTTTTCTATATGATCTAGTACCGATGTGTACGAGTGTGGTTTGGTGTCTCTGACCTGATCCTCCACAGGTCGTCGAACAGGCCCTGCTCCAGCTCGGGCAGCAGCAGAGCGATGGCCGTCTCGGCGTACATGCTGATGATGCGCTGGCCCGCGCGCAGCGCCGTGTCCCTCACGTACTCGTTCTCGTCAGCCAGGGCCTGGAACACGAGAGCAGGGAGGTCAGAGGCACCGGCAAACAGTGTGACGGGGGGGCTTTTAAATAACACTGCCGACTCCCACCTTGAGAATGCAGGGGATGATGGGGCCAACGTAAGGCGTGAAGCGGTCTCCAAAGGTGAGGGGCAGGTAGATGAACATCATGATGTAACCGTCTCGGACGTGGGACGCGATGTCCACCTTGCTGGCGGTCTGCACCACGTCGGGCATCAGTTTGTCCAGCTTCTCCACGCCCAGGCCAGCCATCACCTCAGCCAGACCTATGACAGGGGGATTAAAAGAAAGCAATGGGAAGGCAATGAAGAAAACCTCCACACAGAAGTAAAAGCATTGCATACCTCCGACTTGTTGTGTGTGTTGGGGGTGGGTGGCTGGCTGAGTCAGGGACTAACCTTGGGCGGCTCCAGAGCGGTCCACGGAGCTCTGCTCAGAGGCCAGGGTCTCCATGAGCCAGGGCAGTAAGTCATCAAAGCTGGACTCTCCCATGCCCTTCACCATGGCACCCAGGGCTTTGGCCGACACCGTACGCACCTGGGAGGCAGGGGAACACAAGTCACAGTTACAAAGCGCTCCCCACAAAAAAAAAAGGAACAGTGTTTTAAGTTGAATGAGTTACAAAATGGCACACACCTCAGGCACAGGGTCTAGCAGAGAGGCCTTGAGCCCAGGGATGACACTGGGCAGGTATGGAGACAAGTCCTGCCAGCACAGACACACATTACAGTCACTGTTCATATCAGCGTTCATAACACAGCAGAGAGGGGCTTAAACGGCAGTGTGAGTTCTAGGCGTACCTTCTGGTCGGTGAGGGAGTACATGTTACCGATGATCTGGGCCGCCATCTTGCGAGTGTCAGTGGAGCGGTCCATGAAGGCTCTCTGGACTATGGGCATGATGAGGGCCAGGGAGGGAGCGTCGATGAAGTGAACAAACTTGGTGTCCAGCAGCGTCTGCAGACAGGTCTGAGTCCGGCGAGAAGGATCCGTGAGGGCGTCCAAGAGGATGGGGGTAATCGCTGTGAAAGGGGGTGAACAAAGAAGCGCATTAAAAATATATAATAATTCATTATTCATGAAAAGAGGCTTGATCGAGCTAGCCTGGCTTTGCACTCTGCTATGATCAATAGTTCTACCATCTTTGGAGTTTGCGGCCAGCCTTACCCAGGATCTCGGGGTTGCGGATGACGGCGCCGATCTGTCGCAGAGCCTGCTGCCCGGCATTCTGGACCTTGACATGGGAGTCGGTCAGCACCTCAGTCAGCTTGGGCACGATGCTGGGCAGACAGGAAGACAGCTGCTTGGGGGCACAGTAGGCCATGGCGCCCAACAGCTCCACAGAGCCTAGAGGAGAGGGAGACCGAGAAAAGAGGGGGAGGATATGAGGATCCATTTATAACCAGCCCAGGGCAGGTTCACATAGGTGGCGAAACAAGTTCTGGATTATTGGACCATTCAGAATTCAGTTATGAATTACTCTCATGCTGCACTATCAAGGGAAGATGAATCGCACACTAAAACATGATCACACTCCATATATAGACACATAGCATGGTGGTGACGTGTATAACTTGTAGACATAAAAAAGTGATATTTGACTAAATATGTGGTTAGATTTGGTTAACAGCGACGTGTCTAACCCGCTTTAGTCCTCCAAGACTCCTCCTCCAGGGCCACTAGCAGGGAGGGCAACACCAGCTTCACACCGTGGGCACTCAGGTTCCTCATCACAGCCTTGGCACAGTCATCTGCTGCCTGGAGGGCAGGGAAGACACAAAGGTCAGCCACAGGAACTGGAGGAGACAGGCTCATCCACACGGGGACAGATAGGGCTGAGGGGAGAACTGGACGGGCAGGTGAGCTCGGACGTTAACGGGGGCCTCACCTCTCTGACGTACTGGTTCCCATCGCCGAAGCAGAGCAGGAGGTGGGGCAGAACGTGGACCACGTAGGGCTCAAACAACTTGCCCAGCATGTTGCACAGCATCTCAAAGGCAAACAGAGCCCCTGGAAAGAAAACAGACATAACTGTCAACAACGTTCTAGATACAGAGTAAGAAGACGCGCACAACCGTCGTCACTAGATCCCTGTTGGGTTGAGCTTTACTCACCCTCTCTTCGCCGGAAGTTCTTTTTTTCTTGGATGGCGTCGGTCAGCGTCGCCATGATCTCCAGCTGCTTGAGGGCCAGTATGCCCAGCCCTTTGACCAGGCCGGCCAGGCCGTAGGCCGCGCCCTTCCTCTCAGCGTACTTGTCGCTCTCCAGCAGCAGCTTCAGCAGGTTACGCACTATCCCTGCAGCGTCCTCCTTTATGGCCGGGACCAGCGGAGGCAAGCAGCTGGCGACAGACTCCTGGACCTATAGGACAAAAATTGACCAAGACAACTATGAACATGTGCACCATGTGCTTAGTTTAATCTAAAAGCACTGTCATAGTAACCACGATGTATAGATAAAAATACAAAACCATATGGTGCATAGGATGATACAAAATATACAACGTTCAGTTTCCTTTTCACTGTTCATGTCATCCGCCAAGGCTTGGCTGAGTTTGTTTGTTTACGCAGCATGTATGGCTCATCAGAGGGAACTTGTACTCTACCTGCTGTGAGGGCGTAGAGAGCGCTGTGATGAGCTTGGCCACGATGGGCTTGACCTTGGGGTCACTCTTGTCCAGATGCTTGGCCAGCGAGCCCATGAGGATGACCACGCTCTGGCGTACGGAGTCGTAGCTGGCGTCCTGGGGGGCGTCCTTCAGGAACTCCTCAAACACGGGAAGCAGAGAGCTCACGTTGTCCTGGGACACAACAAAACAGAACCTAGTTAGCGGGCCAACAATATATACCCCTGGAGTTCAATCGGGATCTGTTGATAGACTGTAGAGTTACATGTTGTACAGTGACACATTGAAAAGGAGCACGGCGAGGGTGGAGCACCTTTCCATGTGCGTTGAGGCCGGCCAGCGCAGCGTCCAGCATGCAGCGCCGGACCTCGGCGTGGCGGTCGTTCAACGCGTCGGGGACAAAGAACAGGAAGAGAGGTGTGACCTGGGACTCCTCCAGGTACTGGGACAGCTTGTTCAGGGCCAGAGCGATACCACACCTGGGGACAGAACCAGTCACATTCACTTTAACATGCATAAAGTCACACAACAGAGAAAACTCCCTTCAAACAAAACGAAGCAAACCCTTTTTCTTTCTAGAATTGTATTGATAGATTCCTGTAATCTACTATAAACCCTCCCCCCAAAACAATGGATGCATAAAAAAACCTGGAAACAAGGGTGCTTCTTCATACCTGGCCTCCCACTGGTCAGGTGGAGACTCTGAGATGACTCTTCCCAGGGCATCGAGGACGGGTGGGGGCCTCTGGGAACACACAGGAACACAGCCGGTGTCAGGTGGACGTGGACATTCTACCTACCGCTCACACAGAGATAGGGCTCGTGGCCCAGGGCTAGTGGAGGGACTCACGTAGAGCTTCTGGTGGTAGAGCTCGGTGAGCTGTCCCAGGACGGTGGCGGCCTGGTCTCTGTACTCGGCCGTGGCCTTGGACAGGGCCTCGGCGCCTGCAGAGCGGATGGCCTCCTCGTGGTGGGTGACGTCACCGATCAGCAGCGGGCACAGGTCAGGGACCAGCTCCAGAAACAGCGCCTCCCAAAGCCTAGGGACACGGAGGACAAGAACCGGATCAGTCACTGCACAAATATGAACACGCAACAAGTGCTCAAGAACCACCTCAAAGAACATTTCAAAAATGTGTCTCTCACTTGTCAGCCAGAGCTCTTCCCTCCTCTTCCACATCAAACTTGGCAACCCAGAGCCTGCGCAGGAGACTCATACCCCCAGCCTCTGAGCTGTCTGTAGGCAGAGCCATTTCCATCTCCAACAGGCCCTGAACACAAACGAGACAAGCAACAAAGAATTACTCTCCATTCCACTACCTTAATGTCTAACACATACTGTATAAAGTTGAGCTGAATCGAAATTGAATTAAATAAAGTTCCTTGACAAACATGTTTTGTAGGCTCACCCTGAGAGCAGCGTCGCGCACGGAGAAGCAGGGGGAGAGCAGTGCCTCTAGCAGGACATCTATCTCTGCTTGGTCAGCCAGAGCACAGCCCTCCTCACCCCCCGCACTGGTGCACACCGCAGTCAGACACTGAGCTGCCAACACCTGGAAAATCAAACACACCTTCTTGATCCTACCCAATACATCTTGGATGTCCAATTATGCATATAAACCTCTGGAGGCATGAGTGTGTTTGTGTGTTTATGTACATGTGCACGTATGATTAAACATGTACCTGGAGTCTAGGCGCAGCAGTGGAGATCACCCTGGTCAGAAGCACTAGCATGCTAACTCGTGGAAGCAGTTCTGGACCATTCTAGAAGGCAAAACAAAACAAAGTTGTTTTTAAATCTCTGCAACTACAAACTCTTGAATTAAGCATTATTCTTAATCATTGCCTTGTTCGTCACACTCAAAAACAGAGTGCAAAGAACACATCACACAGTCTTATTCGCATTCCCACCTCGTCAATGAGCGTGTCTGTAGTGTCCGTCTCGGAGCGGAGCTGAGCGTGCTCATTGATTATCTGCAGGGTGCGGACCAGCATGGCCTCCGTCTCTTCAGTGTCACTAGAGTACTGCCTGAGCACAGTATTAAGGAGAGCAAAACAGTAGGAGAACGCCGGGGCGGACAAGGGCGCAACATCTGGAAAAGAAAAACCACAAAAGATAATTTAAAGATTACTCTATAGATGTTTTTAGCCACTATGTGTGGGGTCAACGCTTTTGTGTCCTCACCAGTCTTGCTGTCTCTGTGCGGGACTGTGAGGTTATACAGCAGCAGTATGGTTCTCTGAGTGGCGGTGTCCAAGTTCTCCTGACTCCAGGCCTGGTCCAGATCACACTCTGGTTTGAGCTGCCGCAGGGTCACATGGCCCACGAGCACCGCTGTACAGCAGATCAGAACAGGGAAGAGAAAATTAGCTAGGTTCAAAACCAAATACAGAACATACACCAGAAAAGCAGACAACTTCAGTAGCCACAGTGTCCTTGTCACTTGGTTAATCAACGTACCCAAATAGGGCTCCTTGGGAATAAGGCAAACTCCTATATTCAGGTAGACCTGCATTACTCTACGGGCCGCCAGGGGAGAGCTAAGGAGAGGGATTAGGACCTGGAGGAGCCCAGGGAGCTGCCAGGACATCTGGGGGATTTTCAGTGGCAGAGTGGCATTTAGAAGTCCCACCGCACACTGCACCTCAGTGTCCAACTGTTGACAAGGGGCAGAGGGGCCAATAAAACAGGAGCTCAAATGCTTCTTCAAAACGGAAACAAACCTAAAAAATGAAACGGTTTGAAGCCGTTAGTAGAAGCCTTCTGTAATCATACCCCTTGCAGTCTCTTGCGAATGGAAGCCTCTCTCTCCAGCTGATATTGCATCATCTCCTTCTGCTTGGTAGTCAGCTGAACCTCCTCTTTGATGCCTTTCTTCTTATTGATTTCCTGCAGCACAAAAACAAGTCGACAAAAGGGGTCAGGTTCTCCATCCAGAGCCACCCCACTGAACCAGATGTGACTGCTAAACCTCCTCCTATCCCACCTCCTGAAGCTCCAGCTCGATGATCTGCTCCTTGAAGGAGTAAGCCTTGTTCTCTCTCTTCATGTTGCCCTTCTTGGTGCTCTCCTTCTGGGCACTGGGCCAGTCACGGAGGCAAAAAAGACAGGAAGGTTAGCGAAAGGTTTCAAAACGATCAACAAACGCACCTGACTAGGTCTGGACCACCATAGATGGTATTGCTATGTGAAGGGACAATGAGACAAACTTCTGGAGCCTCTACCTCTGGATGATGCTCTTGTCGTAGAGTTCTCCCTCGGGGGTGAGCATGATGGCGTGCTCCTCCCTGGTGACATGCATCAGGGCGGGACTGGACAGCCACTTGGTCACTTGCTCCATCACACGAGGCAGCAGCCTGCTGGGGGACAGAGCACACAACGCTCCGACTGCATTCCTCACCGCCTAAAAACACAGAGCGGACAAACAGTCATGGAACGGAAACGCGGACAACGAAACATTTCATACATTAAAAACGGGGGCTTAACAAGCATACCTCGTTGTCGGTGTTGGCCTCCAGCAGGCGTGGCAGAATGGCTTCCAGGTTCTTGTCAATGAAGTCGTCGGCCTTGATCTTCATGGTGGACAGTAGATGTTGCCAGAGTCCTGGACGAGCCGCAACTACATCAAAAAAGACACAAAAAGCAGAGTGGGGATTAAATGGAATGGATGTAAAAAAAACTCCATAAAATGTGTAGCTAGATTTCAAATGCCTGTTAGCAGCCTCACCTATGGAGGGGTGGTGCGTGACAATAAGGATCTCCATGGCGAGGTGGTCAGCCTCGGCCTGGTCGTTCCACTGGCTGGTCACAGAGCAGACCACGCACAGCGCCTCCAGCAGGACACGTGGGGGAACGTAGGCGCGCCCCTGCTCAGTCAACTCCCCCGACTCAATTTGCAACACGTCCGGGAGCAACACCTGGATGCAGTAAACATTCCACGTTAAAGTGTCAGTACAAGGAGCTGTGCGTTTTTTACCAGTCAACCAAAAGCAAAGGTTTCATACAGTATTCATACCGTGTGCTTGTTGATGATGAGGCTCAGCTCAGCCAGGAGGCCGTGGGCCAGCTCGTAGCCGCCCAGGGAAGAGAGCAGCTTCCTCACGGCCTGCTGCGCCCGCTTCCTCACAGGCCACGCACGGGACAGCAGTGCCGCCACAACAGCGCGGTGGTACATCCTGAAAGGAGCACAGGGGATGACTGTTACTAAGCAACTAGGTAAGCTAACACACTGGGGAATAAGACATGGGTCGATAGTAGGATGGGAAAGTAACAAGCGGGATGCTCACTGGGATTTGCTGCCGTTGAGCTTGTGGGAGTTGTCCGAGAAGATTCTCTCACACAGCAAGAGCACTGTCCATAAACCTGAAGAGACAGGAGGCAAGAGAGAGATAAAATAATATGGCAATGTCTCGGCGTACATCTGGGATTGTTTTATGTAAGCCATCTTGCTGCTGCCTTACCTTCCTCGTTGGCTTGGGCGAGGAACTTCTCGGTGGTAAACAACGGCTTCTTCTCGTCCAGGATCAGGTTCCAAAAGCCGGCCAGCTTTGAGTCTGCAGCAAGGAGCCAAAAGGTCAGCACCAAACTGTAACAACCTGGCCAATGCAGTATACATCACACACACTCAAGAATCTTGCCTGTCTGCGTCTCCAACAAACTGAGTCGGCTCAGGAGAACGGCGGCGGCCACGCCTTCGGTGAGCAAAGCATGCTGGGAGTTCTGAGCGGCTGCCTTCTCCACTGTCTGGAGGAGCAGGGGCACCAGGCTGGCGGCTTGAGCCAGTGTGTCTCCTGTGGACCAGGAAGCACGAGATGAATCAGGACAACAGGATCTGATTACAGCGGACTGACATCAACCACATAACACGGAACACACATCCGCAGTGACGAGAGCTCCCAGGGCACAAGACAAACTCACCTTTGAAAGCCCCCAGCATGGCCTGGAGGTAGGCATGTCGCACAGCAGAGGTGGAGATCTTCAGAGTAAAAGCCTTCTTTAGCCAGTCCAGCAAACCAGTGGGGATCTCCACAGTGAGCCGACCACTCCACAGGGACAGCACAGACACCGCGTGCACCAGGGTCCCCTCGTGGACTAGGATGAAAAAATCAAAACATAAGAACACAGCTTTTCTTGGACAAGGTATAAAGAACGGAGAGAGGAAGACTTTTTACCCTCTTGCTGTAGGAAGGGAATGAACAGTAGGGTCAGGGCTGAGCTGAGAGTCTGGCTAGAGGTTCCAGACACGGCATGGTGGCTGCAACTGCCAATCCCTAGATACAACATGGAAAAGCTCATTAGAAAAACAGGATGAGGCTACACTGTCTAAAATTGGAAATGTGTGCATAAAGCACTCACCTGACAGGACATTCATCTTTTGGGCAACCACTGTGAGCTTCCCCTCTGAACCTACAACCACATACATCATACATACAGAGGTCAATTTGAACAATTGCAATCAAGTCAACAAGGACTAGAATTCATTATGATTTTATCCTTACCGCCCAGGATATTGAAGAGGTGTGCGACCACTTCCTGTACAGCAGTAGGGTCACTACACTGCTGGGCCAGATTCTGCATGGCCTGGACCGCCTGCTCCATTAGCTGGGGGTTGTTGGCCTTTAGCTGGCCTGGAACAGAGCAAAGCTTAGCTAAGGCACACAGCAATTTAAAAACCCTAAAAAAAGACTGATGAAGGTTTATTTTTACTTACTGGCGATGCCCTTTCCAATATCCATGGCATACTGACTAAGGTCAAGGGTCACAGACGCCAGAAGGCAGGAAACAGCTGTGAAGGAGAGACGATAATCAGTGTTTATGATGCTTGGGTGAGTAGTCTACAAAGTATGCGTCTGTCTAGTCACGTCAACATATGGAAGTGTTTTGAAGGCTGCAAGTGTGAAATAAATGGTAGTACTCGAACGTGAAAGTATCTCTGCTTACTCTGTATGGCGTTCTCTGGACTGCGGAGCATTGCCTTCTGTAAGGCAGGTAGAAGTTGGTCCTTGAACTCAGAGTGAGACACATGGCGCAGCAAGGAACCACTTTTGTCCAAGATGTGCTGATGCGGCCTGGTCTTGCTCATGAGGACTGACTTTATAAACAGGTCCAGTAGCGCATTCTGGAACCAACAGAAATATGTAAACACAGAGTTCTACCACCAATTATTGACACGTTTTCCAAATTGCTCAAATAGAAGGAAGAATGCTGTTACTGATTTCACCTTGTGTTTTTCAATAGTGGCCATGTCTTTCTGGGTGGTGCAAAAGTCCAGGCACACACCCAGCAAAACCAGTGAGGAGGGGTTCTGTTCCAGGCTCAATAGGGTGCTCATGTACTCATCAACCAATCCAGGGTGCTAGGGGGAAAAGAGCGCAAAAGCTAATAAAATAAAATCCCATTAGAAATTGCATACTATTATAAAATTGTTTACTAACAAATAAACACAACTCACCTCCTTCCAGAGTAGAGAGATATTCTTGCTGGCTGATTTTAGTGCCGTGGCTTGAGCACCCCCTACCACTTCGGCCAGTAGAAGACTTTGTACCTCCACCTGTCAAAGGGAGCAATGAAAAACAGACATTGTTTACGGAAAAACCAACATCAGACCCTCCCATTACAGTGTAAACATTAAAGCAGATAAAATTTGTTAACTTTACGAATTAAATTCCCCAACACGTACCATTTTCTTCCAAACCGGTCCCTCTCTTTTCCCTGGTATGGAGAACACAGTGCGGACCAGCAGACAAGTCCAAGCCAACCCAGTGAAGGCTGCAGAGCCTGTACTCTTACTAATAATACCCACAGAGTAAATACAAAGTCATAAAGAGGAAAGGCTAAACAATGATGTTCACACAACAAAAGGGACCTAACACACAACAAAAGGGACCTACCTGGGCTCTCCATTCTTGCTTATTATTCCACAGTTGAGGAGAGACTGAAGAAGGCTAGTTGCAAAAATGTCTGGTTGGGTTTCCGCCAGCAAAGCAATGACAGAAAGGAGTGCCCTCCGGGACGCAGCATCCCTACAATATGTGCATGCAGTAACGAATTATTCCAAGTGGAATAACGAAATTGTAGGTTTACCTGGTAGGTATCTAGTTACATAAGACAAGAACACATAACTAGCTTTTTGGACCACACATTGCATGCTTTGCGCACTGTTGTAGTTGTTGTGCCTACCTGTATCTGTGAGGAGTGAAACAAAAAAGCTTGCACAGTCCTTTGATGGCAGGCTCTGGTAGTTCTGGTGTGTAGAAAATAATAAATACATGTTTTTTAAACGAACATTTTTGGTTTATAATGCACAACATTAATATTTCGGGAATTTGTCTTTACCTTTGCCACTAATGCATTGCTTCAACTCTCCAATGATCTCCTTGCGCTCTTTCACACTCGCTGTTGTGACTTTAACAGCAAATTTCTTTAGTGTGTCCGTAATCTAAGGCAAAATACAATCCATTAAACAATTTGTGACACTTGAAAGAGCAATTATTTTAAACCTAAAACACGTTTGCTACAGAATTTGTGATGTTATCTTGATTATATAACGACTGAAAAGTAACTAACTACCAAGCAAATATATACTGTGGTTACGTGGCTGATTAGATAGCAAGTGCTTAGCTTACTAATGTACAATCGAAAACTTGGTTATGTCAGTTTGTTAGCCAAGCTAGAACATCGCTTTGTCATAGCCCAAATCAGGCATAGCTTCTGCTAGTGCTAAGTGAACTACGACTACGTAGCAAGCAGTGGTGGTGGAAGTTAGCAAGATTGTAAGCCACTGGCTAGCTAGTCTGGTGAAGCTTATCCTCTTTCTTGAAAAGTAAAGCATTTAAAAGTCACGTTAAACTCATTGGTATGGATGTCACGACTAAATCATCAAAAACGTTTAGTTGACATATTCTGCAAGAACAATTAAACCGTTTTTAAACACCAGCGACACGAACCTGCGTGTCCGTTGCCATCTTGCCGGTGTCAACGCAGGAAGAACTTTTTGTTATTATTTCCGGGTCATCACGACACGCATGTTACCACGTGGGGTCGGTGCAGCCAGATAGTTTTTTGTGTGTGTGCTAATTTCATCAAGGACAAGTCAGTCTTTTGATGGAGTCTGGGCAGAAGTGTTTACAAACTAGCTATGTCATATATTGTGTATCAAATTCGTTATAATGTGTTACATTTGAGTGGGCCAACTGCATAGAAGTAGAATGGCAACATTTGTGAAACACATTATAATAAATTTGATACAGAATGTATGACATAGCTAGTCAATAGTTAGTCATCAATGTCAAGATTTGTGCATGATGAATTAGACTAGTCAATATCATTCATTTATCCGAAACTAGGGGATAGCTCCAAACACATACAAAGTATTTGCGCGTTAACATTGCTTGTTTAGGGAATAACTTGTTTGAAGTCTCATCTGAATGTGTCACAAGTGTTTCTTTACTTGACCGAATAACACCAGTTGACCTTACCCGCGGTTGCAGTCCTCGTGAGTCACAAACATTTTAAAGCAACAACAGGAACACGAACACGGTGTCAGTTCAGTTGGTATGATGCAATTGCAATTTTCTGTCAACATACAAAGGAGTGGGAAACTCTTTGGTACCAAAACAAAGTTTATTAAAGTGTTCAGCCAGGAAAAAGGCTGAGAGGAGAAAATATCAACAGAAAGTAAGCTATGGCTTTGGTTAAATACAAGTCTACGAAATTATTCTGAACAGAAAATAATTGAATGGTATATTTAAATAAAATGCTAAAAGATGAAAAGGCTCTGTAATTCCCTGAACAAGATAAAGGCCCAATATGCATTACATGGCAGACAATGTAATAAGGTACAGACCTAGCCCCAACCGTCATACAGTAGATGCAACTCAGATGCTGAGGGAAATAGGTCTTTTCACAACTTGCTTCAATTCTCAGAGACCACATTATGACTAATATCAACAGCCAATACTTTCCAGTGGAATCACAGTCTAAAGATTTAGAGACAATCCAGGACTGTCCTTAATAAAGTTGCTGGTTTTCACCAGTGTTAAAATACATTGCATTACATTTGGTACAGATTACAAGATTCTTCTTAGAGGTTTCATTGAATCTGTTACAAAGATAGATTGACTATGAAAACAGTAGTAATATGAGTAGTTACACAAGTAGTTGCTGTCTCTTTCCATAATTATGTAATGTTTATGTTGGAATCGGTAATGTTTAGCTTGTTTAAAAATGTACTTGTGTTACAGCAATAACACAGGTATGGACAACAGATACCAAATGATCTGTCTTACTGAGTGGTTATTAACAAGATGCAGCATAAGCTATGCATTACCTTTAACTGACTGGCACATATATGGTTGCACAAAATATTTACAAAAATAGTTCAATTTCTTTTTTCTGGGTAAATATAACGACTAACATTTTTGGAGACAAAGCTTTAATTGTATTAAACGTATCACAGTAGAAGTTGACTTGTATGCTAAAATGATAATTAATAAACCGTGCATCACCACTGTAATTAAACTGTCAAAGTTTCAGATTCCAGATTCCAATGGGCCGAACCATCAAATTACATAGGCTCCATGTGTGAACGAGCCAACAAGTCTGATAACACAGCCATGTACTTCACAGTACAAAATAAAGTGATGACTGAAAACCTATTCCCAGCCACTGCTACTATGATATCATGCATTTTCCCCCTTTATTTTTCAGAAAGGGTTGAAATCATATCCAAATAAAGCTAGCCTCTACCTGCAGCAAAAAGGCATTACGAAGGTTTTATTAAAACGCAAGTCTACGTATCCTTGCTACAGTATCTTAAATTCCAAATGGTTTTCAAGAGACAAACTCAACCAGTGAGCAAAGCCTCAAACACTTACATGTTGAGCAAGCTTTTATCGACACTAATTGAAAATAAACTGTTTGAGAAACACATTAGGGAGGACAGGCTTGAGCCTGAGAAGGACGTCAATAACCCTCCAGAGTATAAGGAGAAAGCCATGACCTCCTCCATACACTGCTTTAACTAGACAAACACATCTGCCCGCCTGAACCCCACACAGTTCCAATACTGTCAATGCTAGATTACAGACATCCCTCACACCCCCAGTGAACAATTCCACCCATGCTACTTCACATACTTTAATACAGACACTTTTCACATACGCACACCTTTCACAAGCCCCTTACAAATATACTGTCATGTGCACAGGTTTAGGAATTTCAACTTTAACTGAAGAGCTTCACAAAGCAGCCCTGGCAGTAGGGCTTGTCATTTTGCTCTTTGAATGTGCCTTTGTTCAGCTGCTTGAGGCAGAACGCACAGACAAAGTGCTCCGGGTGAAACTTCTTGGCCATGGCCGTGATACAGCGGCCAGTGATGGGCTTCTGACAGCCTGAGCAGAGGGAACCACGGTGCTCATGGTAGTGCACCTCACAATAGGGCTGGCCATCATGCTCAAAGAAACTCCCATTTACAAAAGGTGTGAAACACTCCTGCAGACAGGTGGAGAGCAGACACAGAGTTAAATAAATATGAGTCAGGGAATGCAGGTATGAATGTATACAAAAAAAAACAAATGTTAGTGATATGCGCTGCACAAACCCGACAAACAAAGCACTCCGGGTGCCACAGGCTGTTCAGCGCAGAGATGTAATTCTCCAGAATGGCTCTGGCACAGCCACCACATTTTGGAGCAAACATGTCAAAGTAGTCTTTCCTGCAATATGCCTTCCCATCCTTCTCATGGAAACCTTCAAGTAAAAGGAGAACACACAGTCCAATATTTGGTGATGCACGGTCTGGGCCTAGTAGGTTTACTGTAGGATTAAAAAGTGTCTTATCAAATGGTATAAATAGGCTTACCCTCTGGGCCAAAGAAAGACCCACACTGGGCACAGAAAAAGTGCTCAGGGTGCCATGTCCTATCCAGCGCTGTTACAACTTTCTAAACACAGAAATAGGATAATACTCAGCGTCAGCTTGAATCAAACCATAGCCATGTCTGGATATGTTCTCGAAAATAAAGGTTATTGCATCGCTTCACTAACGTCCAGGATAGGTCCATTGCAGTAGTAGCATCGTGGAGAAAACAGGTTATGGTAGTCCTTCTCACAGTAGGGCTGTCCGTCACGCTCAAAGAAATTCCTGGAGCCAATCTCTTCCTGGCAGTGTGTGCACACAAAGTGCTCTGGGTGCCATGTACGTCCCATGGCAGTCACCACCTGGTTATACAGACATAGTATCTACTTTTGGGCAAGAAAAATTGAAGGGAAATATTTCGCTCACATGCAAAAATTATAAAACATGCCCGGACATGCCCGACTCGAGTCTTAGCAATGCCCCTCACCTGTCCAACTATGGGCTTACAGCAGGCTCCACACACCCCCTTGGCCACAGTCTGCACACCTAGTTTGTGGAGGTCAGACTGCAGGCTGCCCAGCATGTTGTCCAGCTTGTTGACCTGTGTCGGGGGCCCTCCAGGGGCGCCACCCTTCCCCTGGGCCATGATCTGTAAACCACGGAGAATCAAAAATAAAATAAACTACACGTAACAAACTTCTACCACATAGAAATAAAGAATGAAGAAAGAAAGAAAGAAAAAGAAAAAAAGAACATTGTTGGTGTATAAGTTAAACTGAGAGATTAGATCAGAGGTCCATGCCTGCATTGGCGGGAAGATTGGGTCATATTCTGTTTGGCAGCCGACTGACACCAGGACTTTGGTCTCGACAGGGGGTGCAGGCTCCACTGGTGGAGGTGGGGTAGGGTCTTTGGGAGGCGGGGGCTCTGGCTTGGGGGCTGGAGGGGGTTGAGGTTCTGGTTCGAATACAATAGGGGGTTGTGGTGGGGGAGAGGGGGGAGGTGGAGGGGGAGGAGGGGGAATGGGAGTGGGTAGAGGGGGCTGCTTTACAGGGGGTGGACGCTTAGGTTCCTCTACAATTGGGGGCCGGCGAGGGACGGGAGGAGACATGGGTGGAGGAAGGACCTTTCTCTGTGGGACAGGTGATTCTGGGGGAATTATGATCTGAAGAGGAAAGCAGAAAAAGACAGGAGAGAAAACAACAGAGACAGAAAACGACAGGTAAAGGACGGGGGAAAAAGACACAAATAACAGGAAAAGCGTAGTTGCATCCGGGATCTTGTTTTGTACGTTCAGGCCAACCTTGTCCACCTCTGGCCCGGCCCCTTCAGGACGGAAGCGCTGGGGCTTGGACATCACAATGACGCCCTCGGTGAGCCAGTCGTCTGGCTGTTTCTTTTTGCGCTCGGAACGCCCTATTCCCAGCTTCCCCTGCAGCTCCTCAATGAGTCGGTCCTGAGAGCTGCTCTTGTTGACTATGATGGGGCCCATCTTCTTACGGAGGAGGCCGTCTCGATACATGGGGTGAACATTAGGGGTCTCCTTAGTGCGTCGGATCACTGACTTTAACTGGGAGAAGAAGGAGCATGTCGTCATACATTCTGTGCCTCCGCACTCCAAGCAAAAGCGTCGGGTGAGCTCAGAGGCAGCGGTCCAGTCACCGTTCCACTCAAGTCACAAAAGCCAGGCGGCCATGAAGGCCAGCAGCAACGCCAGTGAGGGGTCAGTGTCACACTCCATGCAGTTCTAACGTTAACAACACATGCTCACGGCCAGTCGGTCGCTTTCGCTCGTCAAGTACAATCTGCCGTATTATGTGCAATGTAGTTATCATTAGCAAAGCAAAATCTCTACAGGTTTGCATCAAAAGCACACTGTTAAGTCACTGAATGCACAACACGGCAACGTGAGTGGTGGCAGAGGGCGTGTACATGGCCAGACGCCGAGACTCTGTCCAAGGAGGTGGGCTGCTGCAGCAGCGGCAGGTCCAGGGCGACATCCGGAGTCCCAGGGCAGGAGCTTCCGTCCAGGGACTCGTCCATCCAGCTGGCCTCGGTCATGGGGGTCATGCTGCCATCGGTGTAGGGCCTCTCGGTGTACGAGGTCATGGAGCCGTCCATCCCGTCGTGGAGGCACATGTTGAGCTCCACGTCGGCCCAGTCTAGGAGCTCCCTGTGCCGGTCCGTGCTGCCGTCCACAGAGCCGTCCGTGGTGAAGGTGTCCGGCTGCGCCTCGCTCCGGTCCACGGCCATGATGGCCTCCTCGTGCACCACCTCTCCGTTCAGGCACGGGGACTCGGCAGTCAGGCCCACCACGCTGGCCGTCGCGTGGTTCTCCAGCTTGGGGAAGCTCATAGCCAGCAGCTTATCCAGGGCCTCGTCTAAGGACGGCTCCGCTCCGGAGGAGCCCTGCCCACTGAGTGGACTGATAGCCTGGGCAGGAGGAAGTGTCTCAGGCGATGCTCTCCTCTGGACCTTTGGGCTGGTTAGCACTGGGGGCGAGGGAGCCTTGATAGAGGAGACCGGAGATGGTGAGGAGGTTTTCGAAGCAGAGGGAGACATGGCGACGGAACCAGAGAGAGGTGAGGGAGACTTGGAGCTGGAGACAGGAGGAGGGGATATGTTCTTGACAGCGGCTGGGGTGGAGAAACTTAAATTTAGGTCACGAAGGGGGACGGGACCATTACTGATGGTTTCTGGTGAGCAGGAGGGCTTGGCGACAGGAGGTGAAGACCTTAATTGGTCGACAGAGGGACTGGGGGTCTTTGAAGTCTTGTTGTCCACAATGGTGCTGATTGAGGTGAGTGAAGGTGTGGCCGTATGGGCAGGACTGGCGCTGCTGCTGGGACTGACTCTAGGTGGGCTGCAGTTGGCAGAGGCAGCGTGAGAGAGGACCACCAGGGCCTTCATTTGGGAGGACAGTACTGTGGCGGAGACATCTATGACAGAGTTCAGGTCTGGGTCACTGGCTGCCGATAACGAGGACAAGGGGCTGTGGGAGGGACGCGACATTGAGATGTTGGGCACAGTGGCTGACTCTCGCCCATCCTCCTCTATATGCAGCTCCAGACCAGGAGGCAGGGAGAACAGAGGGGAGTCGCAGACGGGTAGATTGAGGAGGCTGGGGGAGGGGGCTGCCGCAACGGGGGAGGAGGTGGGGAACCTGGGGACAGGTGAGTGAGCCTCCAGAGAGTTGAGAGAAACTGCTGACTGATCGAGCACAGACACCAAAGGCTAGAGGACAGGGAAGACAGGAGAGAGTAAAGACAACCAGACGAAAAGGACAGATCAGATAACAGAATAACAGTGTGGAAAGCAGAAGGAAATGCAGATGCAGAGAAGTAAGATTCTAACAAAGACATTGTTACGGTATGGTAAGAGCACAAACTGCACTCCTCGCAATTGGCACTACGACACAAGCACACAGACACTGGTGTGCACCTTGAAGTCAGACAGGGAGGCCATAAGCTCATCCAGCTCTCGAGTGGCACAGGAAGCTGATATTCTGGCTTGTTGCTGCGAGGGGGTGTCCAACTCGCTGTGTAGAACTGATGGGCTGGGGCTGCAGGAAACACAAAAATAGACAGCTCATGATAATTCCTCGTCGCCTATAAACAGGCCACTGGTATTAATGAGGGCCCAATTCTGCTCGCCTCACCTGGCAGAAGGCACAGAGCCCTCCAGTTCATCCAGTAGACTCTCGACAGTGGGCCGGCCCTCGTCCACCCCGCGGGTACCATTGCGCTTTGGCTTCTCCTGGGGGCTGACCGCGCTCACTGTGATTTCGGGCCCACTCCCGTTCTCAAAGTGGGTGATGCTGCAGGATGGCAGAGGCGGGGCAGTTTCTTCTGAAAGTTGATAATTGAAAGTGTCTAACATTTAACACACAGCCTGATCACACACCAAACCCCTGTGTACATAATCAGAGTTGAGGTCACTGTCAGATTTGTAAATATTTTTTAGGAAAGCAACATTGTGACACAACTACGGGAAGAGTAAGTGGGAAGAAAACCGAGTGTGTGCGTGTGTGCGTGCGTGTCTATACCTGTGGTGGGGAAGGACGGGGAGTTCTGCTGCACAGCGTTGAGCTCCAGAAGCAGCCTGTCCAATTCTGACAAATTACTACCCAGGGCAGAGGTCATGGCCGTCGCAGGCGAGTCAGATGACTTCTGTTTGTTAGGGAAACTAAGAGTGCAGGAGGTAGACAGGGGCCCACCAGTGGGTAAAAGTCAAGCATACAGTGACAAATGGGCAGGCTATTTATTGTCTGGCAGGTGGTCAGTTTATTTGACAATCCTGTGACTGTGGTTTACCTGTAGACGTGGTCTTCTTCAATGTGAGACGGAGGTGGGCTGTTACTGTCCCTGGACCAGGAGCTCTTCTGAGCTGAACCCAGGGACTAGACGGCACACATAAGTTAGTACACTTGACTATTATGATAGACAGGTGGTATGTCTGTATGTATGTATGCATGCGTGTGTGTGTGTGTGTGTGTGTGTGTGTTAACTTACCTGTTGGGAGGAGTGGTGGGAGTCAGGCGGGTCTATTAGCGAACCGTTGAGAGCCTCAGCGGAGGGCGGGGGCGGGACTGGAGGTGGGACTGACACATCCTGGTAGGAGTTTCCTCCAGTAGGAATAGAGTAGGGCGTCTCTTCAGGTAAGAACACGGGCCTCTTCGAGATGTGGGACGTCGTGGACTCCAGGTCAGCCAACAAAGCGTCTGAGGATAACAAAAAAAAAGAAAACACCACGGTGGTTAAACACGATACACAAATAAAGAGGATTTGATTCATCGGCTCAGTTCATTGCACCAAACGCTCCCATCTGAAATGACAGGCTCTTACACTCCAAAGGGTCACATCAGACTCTAAAGCCGGGGATCTTTAAACGGCAACTTCAGTGACACACCGGCAGCATGGCGAGCGCCTGCGTCTATAAATTCTTTAACTGTGTCACGGTGCTTGCTATCTCACAGCCAGACGGGTGTCAGTCTGTAAACTGACAATGCCTGTGTGTATGAGTCACTGTCTCATTCTGAGCCGTCATTTAGGCTCATGCCAAAAAAGGCCTGCTCCCCAGGGCACTCTTAAAACACCTCGTTGTAACACTAGTAGCCAAGGTTAGGACTGTTATTATCACAGAACAGCATGGCACACTAAATCCAAGTGTCACAGCTAAACCTACAAAGTCTAATGGAGATGTCCTCCTTCAATCTCCAACTTTCTCTCTCCATCCATCTTCCTCTATAAATAACACTGCTGCCCGAGACAATAGCTACCTGGCTCTCTATCTTTGTCTAGCTTTCCGAGTATGTCATTCCACTCGTGTGTTGACCAAGCTCCGTAGACAGCATACAAAGGCACGCTCACATCCAACTATTTTTGACAGACCGAGAACCTTTAGGCTTGGGTAAACAAAGAGACTACCAGTCTGGTTGACAGAGAGACAAATAGAACCAAAACAGCTATCGTGGGTACAAGTGCACACTGGAACGCCAGAACAAAATAGGCACTTACATCACACACTCCATCCAACCCCAGGCAGTCAAGAATAGCCTGGCTGTACATACTGTGTAGTGGCAAGGGAATCACCATGGGCCGCTTGAGTTGAATCACACATTGAATTTAGAATGGTCAAGCCCTAACAAGTCAGACCACATAGAGAGGGAACTATGACGGAACCTATCAATAACAAAAACAGCTCTTCTTAATACTAATGGCTTAGTAGTTCTACTAGATTTAATTTAAATTGATTCCAAAACCTGTATGCTTAAGCGTACCACGGTAATAACAGTCTCACTGACACTTATTAGATTATCTTAAATCTCTTGCCGATTTGTACCTGTACAATATGCTGTCATGACTAATAACACCACCATGACTAATAACACCACCTTAACTTACTATTGCGATACGGGCACCAACATTCAACCACAGCAAACACATTCAAATTATGCGTGCATTATAACCTACACGTTGAAAACTCAATCTACAGAGCCTTCTGTTTATACTCACAATATCCCACCTGATGTATCCAGAAGTCAGGAGAGTGTGTGTGTTACATAGATCTCAGAGCAGAGAGAGAATACTCTGGGGGGCACAAGGACGCATGACCAGAAACCAGTCCGAAGAGGGCGTGGTTTCAAGATAGAGATGAGTAATGGTATGGTCTAGGCCACTTCATTCTATGACTGCTCCGATTTTCAAAGCATGAGATACGTAGGCTATATTGTGATACCTACTTTTTATGTCCAAGTACAGAGCCTTAGTGGTATGAGTAGCTTTGTTAATTTAGTTGACTTAAGTTATTTTTATAACCATTAGCCAAGAACTGTTTTTACTAGGCCTATACTGTGACTTCACTATATTAGAAACACAAAAAATAAAATAACATCAAATGTTTAAAGAAATTTATATTTGAATTGGAGATGGTCAGCTGAATGGCTTTCATGTCATTACAAACAGCTAGTGCAGACAATTGAGGATCACTAATTCTACCACCACTTCCTTCAGCATACTTCCTTCTCTGCTATGGATATACTGTTTCCAACCACACAGAGCCCCACACAGCCAGCCACTGGGCTTAATGTTTAAGTCTCATAGTTAGGCCTTATCCACACGGGAGCAGAACCTATTTAAAGCAGAAGCTCAGCCTGAAGCTCAAGTCTGTGCAAATGTGTTAAAATATAACTAGCTCAGGACTGCAAGCTCAAAATAATCTGCACCTGGTGCCGAGACACTAAACAAGGTCTTACTAAAATTGACCTATGCGTGCATAAAAAACACATTAAAAAGATACCACTTGGTTATGAATAACTGCAAAGATCATCTGTAGGCTGTATTAATTTATGTGCATACAAATGAACATAAAACAATAGATACTTGTAGAAAGTACAAATAAAAATGTATGACTGGGAAGAACTTCATGGACTTTGTTCTAACAGAGGCCCTCCCTAATCACAGGCCTCCTGCAAGAGTCTCCCAGACACAGAACAGACATGTTTCCGAGAATCAACTCCTAGAGTGGGATCCCTTTGCCCAGCCTAACCCCAATTGGGTGCTACCGCTGTGAACCATACGAGCCCAGAGAAACTAGACTGATGATACGTCTGCTATATTATACTACGATCAGATTATGTCTAAATATTTAAAGTAAATGGCTAATGCAATCACAAACGCATTACTTCTAGCACAGTACAGTGTGCACACGACACCAAGGGAGATCAACTTCTTCATTAAACAGGAAACATTACTAAAGGGGTGTTGGTACTGAATTTCCTAGTACGAACAGATCATGTTTTCCTAGAGATAGGTTATTCATTAAGGCAGGCCTTTTAATAGAAAAATAGAAACAACTGGGTGTCTTTAATATGGGGTGATAGACCTGCTGTACCATTGCAATGTGTTTGCCTGAGGGAGGCAGCATTGAGTGTGGTATACGTTTGGATTCCAAATACTTTAGTCAGTACTTGCTTAGGTCTATGGAGAGCTGGAGGCATTAAGAATTCAAACATGCAACGTAAGCCAAGCAAGCAGCACGCTAATCTTTTCAATTCCAGAGGGACTATGACATGCAGAATAAAGTCTGGTTCATTTTAACAACAACCAGTAAACATCTCAACGTTTAGTAGAAAAACAACCACAAAAAACTGTGTGGCTGGAACTAATAGGCTTATATATCTGGTAATCATTAATAGCTACATTCCTAAAAACATGACGTGGACCTAACATCATCACGATGCTCGAAAAGAAGCATAAGACTGTGTATACTGTCCACAGTATCTTGGTGGTGGGTACATGTACATTCTTGTCAGTGTAACACATGCCCACCCCTTTCTCCTTAGGCCCAACCGCAGCCCTGCTGCCTTTATCTGATGGGCGGGAAGGTGCATGGGGAATTCCAGGCATTCCTCTGTCCCCCTGGGATAAAGAGAGCAGCCAGGCAGGGACACAGATAAGGTGGCATAGGAGATGGCGCAGGATGAGACGCGGGTTGGACGAGAGAGGATGGCTGGCAACAGGCCAACCCCTGTCCAACAGCAATATTATACCTCATATGAAACTGGGAAACTGGAAACGAGCATTCACAACCAGCTTTTGATAAATCAATAATAAAACCTTGCCTACTGTCAAGAAAAGTATTAGAAAAATGACAACAGGTGACTTTAATACTTAGTTAACCAATAAAAACAACTGTATCAGAAAAGCATTTGTCAGTCTAAAAAGTTCTCTCAAACCACAGCATGCAGAGGAGAGTTACTGGGATTATAGAGAAGTCAACGTTTTCATTACTCATTCCTAGACCATGGTGCTACTGAGTCAGGCATAGAGGCAGCCGAGAAAATCTTTCCTATTAACACATGAGCACACTGATGGGCCACTAGGGTCTGCACAGTTCACCTGTTTATAGCTGAGGAGCAAAGAGCAGTGCTGGCCAGAGCCCCCCTGCAGAAACTCTATCCCATCAGGCCGACCCCTCATGATATTTATATCAAACAAGGCCAGGGAGAGCAGAGGAGCGGGTGGGTGGGGGGAGGGAGATACCCCAGGAGAAAAGGTTGTGACCAGATATGAGATGAGACACAGGCTTTGGATGAAGGCTGGACCTACAGTAAAAACGTGTCCTATAAGAGAACAGGAGTGGTCGTCAATAGTACAACAGACAAGAATCTTGGACCAAGAAGGGGTAAATAACTTCAAAATAAACATCACTAAAAATACCATCCCAAGCAGCCCACATTCGAAAGAGGACACTGCCCGCAAGAGAACACTCGACCAAAATAAAAGCACTTCCCTACAGACCAGTAAATCAGATGACAGGGGAAAGTCTAATGAAATACTGACACACAATCATTTTAGGACAAACACACACAAGACAGCATGGGTGAGGGGCTAGGTGTCAGAGAGAAGTCCATCGTAAATAGGCCTAATAGAAGTGAGGATAATTGAAAGGGTGGTTGAGAAAACCTTGAAGAAAGACTTGTTTTGTCTTTCTAGTCCAGTGACACTGACAACAACGCACGCCTACTTTGGAAACAGGCAGCCATTTTACACACAAACATGGTAACGGCCTGCTGTCCACACTGAGCTCTTTGAACACTATGCCCTGGGGTGTCCCAGCTTGAGTAATGTGGGAAGAATCCAGCGGCAACTCAGATTCCTGCCCCATTACTCTAACCCGTCAGGAAAATAATCAGTACTGTTCTCTGAGCCAGGAAAGAATGCCAGTGAGAACGAGAGAGAGAGAGAGAGAGAGAGAGAGAGAGAGAGGGAGAGAGAGTGTGTGAGGGGCAAAACGTACAGCGGGAAAGTCAATGTGTGACACAAATGTTTGTCACTAAAACCCAACACCATTGCCTCGGTAAAAGAGGCAGTCTCCCCCACCCTCTTGTGTTTCCTGGCCTTCAACGCTGATCTGGCTCATTGTTTTCTCTTCTGTTTCCTCAGGACGTGAGGCAGGGTCTGTTGCCTTAGAGATGAGGTCAGCCATGCAGCCCCCCTCGCTCGCGCGCACACACACACACACACACACACACACACACACACACACACACACACACACACACACACACACACACACACACACACACACACACACACACACACACACACACACACAC